>PISX010010531.1:0-69922 GCA_004024625.1 Mellivora capensis
CAACTATCATATGATATCCCTGATATGAGGAAGTGGAGATGCAACATGGGAGACTAGGGGGGCAGCAAAAGAAGAAAAGAAACAAGATGGGATTGGGAGGGAGACAAACCATAAGTGACTCTTAGTCTCACAAAACAAACTGAGGGTTGCTGGGGAGAGGGGGTTGGGAAAGGGGGGTGGGGTAATGGACATTGGGGAGGGTATGTGCTATGGGTAGTGCTGTGAAGTGTGTAAACCTGGCGATTCACAGACATGTACCCCTGGGGATAAAAATATGTTTATAAAAAAAAATGAAAAAAAAAACACTCAATAAATATTTGCTGCAAAGTCCTAATAAATATAATTGCCTCCATTTCTCAGGTGCTAAAACTGAGATTCGGATAGAGTAATTAAATTGCTCAAAGTAACAAGATTTTAAACCCAGCCTGACTAACATCATCAAAGCTGACAGCCCTCAGAAGCCATTTTCTTTTTTTTTTATTTGATTTTTTCAGTGTTCCAAGATTCATTGTTTATGCACCATATCCAGTGCTCATTGCAATATGTGTCCTCCATAATACCCACCGCCAGGCTCATCCATCCCTCCACTTCCCTCCCCTCCAAAACCCTCAGTTTGTTTCTCAGAGTTCACAGTCTCTCATGGTTTGTCTCCCCCTCTGATTTCCCCCCAACTCACTTCTCCTCTCTTTCTCCCAATGTCCTCCGTGTTATTCCTTACACTCCACAAGTGAAACCATATGATAACTGACTCTCTCTGCTTGACTTATTTCACTCAGCATAATCTCCTCCAATCCCAGTTTCTTCTAAAAGCAGAACTTCCAAAAAATTTCTGACCCCATTTGCTATTTAAACTGCATATCTCCAAAAAGAATTGGAAGAATCTAGTATGTGACTCGTCCCACTATTTATTTCATCTCTCAAAAAGTTAAAGAAACTGATATTCCACATTTTGATCAATAAAAAAGTAGTAGTCCATGAAACAGTTGTAATAGAAGCAACCATTTTATGTGTCATAACAAATGATGGGAATAGTGTCTATCACTGGGCATGTAACCTAGACACTTCCTGAATGTAAATTAAATCCCAGAGCTAGACCATTTAAAAAGGAAGATACTCTTCCAAGATTACAGATTCTCAGAAAGAAAATTCTACCACTCTAAATTTCCAAAGCAGGAAAGAATATCCAAAGGAAAAAGGACAGTTTCTTTAACAAATGGTGTTGGGGAAATTGGACAGCCACAAGCAGAAGAATGAAACTGGAGCATTTTCTTACAGAATACACAAAGATAAACTCAAAATGGATAAAAGACCTCAACGTGAGGCAGGAATCTATCAACATCCTAGAGGAGAACACAGGCAGCAACATGTGTGACCTTGGCCACAGCAATTCCTTGCTAGACATGTCTCCCAAGGCAAGGGAAACACAGGCAAAAATGAACTACTGGGACTTCATCAAGATAAAAACCTTCTGCACAGCCAAGGAAACAATCAATAAAGCTAAACAGCAACCTACAGAATGGGAGAAAATATTTGCAAATGACATATTACGGCTAGTATCCAAGATCTATAAAGAACTTATCAAACTCAACATCCAAAAAACAAAGAATACAGTCAAGAAATGGGAAGAAGACATGAACAGACATTTCTCTGAAGAAGACCTATAAATGGCCAACAGATACATTTAAAAATGCTCCACATCACTCGGCATCAAGGAAATACAAATCAAAACCACAATGAGATACCACTTTACACCAGCCAGAAAGGCTAAAATTAACAAGACAGGAAACAAATGTTGGCAAGGATGTGGAGAAAGGAGAACCCTCTTACATGTTGGTGGGAATGCAAGCTGGTACAGCCACTCTGGAAAACAGTATGGATATTCCTCAAGACCTTAAAAGTAGAACTACCTATGACCCAGTAACTGTACTACTAGGTAGTTACCCCAAAGATACAAATGTAGTGATCCAAAGAGGCTCCTTCGCCCCAATGTTCATAGCAGCAATGTCTACAATAGCCAAACTGTGGAAAGAGCCCAGATGTCCATCGACAGATGAATGGATAAAGAAGATGTGGTATATATATCCAATGGAATATTACTCAGCCAGCAGAAAGGATGAATACTTACCATTTACATCAACGCAGATGGAACTGGAGAGTGTTATGCTGAGTGAAATAAGTCAGTCAGAGAAAGACAATTATCATATGGTTTCACTCATATGTGGAATATAAGAAACAGCAGCAGACCATAGGGGAAGGGAGGAAAAACTGAAGGGGAAGTCCTCAGAGAAGGAGACAAACCATGAGAGACTCTTAACTATAGGAAACAAACTGAGGGTTGCTGGAGGGGTGGTGGATGAGGGGATGGTGTAACTGGGGAATGGGCATCATGTGATGTGATGAGCACTGGGTATTATATGCCACTGAGGAATTACTGAACTCAACATCTGAAACTAATGATGTACTGTATGTTGGCTAATTGAATTTAAATTAAAAACTTTTACCATTAAGAGTTCTAAAACGGTAAGATTTTTTTAATTTTACTTTACTTTTTCAGTGTTCCAAGATTCATTGTTTATGCACCACACCCAGTGCTCCATGCAATACATGTCCTCCTTAATACCCACCACTAGGCTCACCCATCCTCCCACCTCCCTCCCCTCCAAAAGCCTGTTTCTCAGAGTCCACAGTCTCTCATGGTTTGTCTCCCCCTCCAATTTCCCCCAACTCACTTTTTCTTTCCTTCTCCTAATGTCCTTCATGTTATTCCTTATGTTCCACAAGTAAGTGAAACCATATGATAATTGACTCTCTCTGCTTCACTTATTTCACTCAGCATAATCTCCTCCTGTCCTATCCATGTTGATACAAAAGTTGGGTATTCGTCCTTTATGATGGAGGCATAATACTTCACTGTCTATGTGGACCATATCTTCTTTATCCATTCGTCTTTTGAAGGGCATCTAGGCTCTTTCCACAGTTTGGTGATTGTGGGCATTGCTGCCATGAATATTGGGGTATATATGCCCTTCTTTTCACTGCATCTGTATCTTTGGGAAAATACCCAGTAGTGGTTGTATTTGCATGATCATAGGATAGGCTCTATTTTTAATTTCTTAAGGAATCTCCACACTGTTTTCCAAAGTGGCTGCACCAACTTGCATTCCCACCAACAGTGTAAAAGGGTTCCCCTTTCTCCACATCCTCTCCAACACATGTTCTTCACTGTCTTGTTAATTTTGGCCATTTTAACTGGTATAAGGTCTGTGGTTTTGACTTGAATGTCCTTGATGGCTAATGATGATGAACATTTTTTTATGTGTCTGTTAGCCATTTGTAGGTCTTCTTTGGACAAGTGTCTGTTCATGTCTTCTGCCCATTTTTTGACATGATTATCTGTTTTTGAGTGGTGAGTTTGAGGAGTTCTTTATAGATCCTGGATATCAGCCCTTCATCCGTAGTGTCACTTGTGAATATCTTCTCACAAGTGCGTTGCCTCTTGGTTTTGTTGACTATTTCCTTTGCTGTGCAGAAGCTTTTGATCTTGATGAAGTCCCAAAAGTTCATTGTCGGCTTTGTTTCCTTTGCCTTTGGAGACATGTCTTGAAAGAAGTTGCTGTGGCCAATGTCGAAGAGGTTACTGCCTATGTTCTCCTCTAGGATTCTGATAGATTCCTGCCTCACGTTGAGGTCTTTTATCCATTTAGAGTTTATCTTTGCGTATGGTGTAAGAGAATGGTCAAGTATAAAAACAAAACAAGCAAGCAAACAAAAAACCCTGAACCCTGTCCCTACCCCAAGCCTAAGAAACAGCCAGCAGCAGTCTGCCCCTAAGAAGGGTCCAGAGCATGAAGAGAAACCCCTCAGTGGCACAGACCTATAATGCCCAGTGAAGGTTGAGAATAGACGGAATTCTGAGTAAAACCCTGCCACAGCCTCAGGGCCCACACAGCGCACAAAGTACCAGCAGCCAGATGCTGGAGGAATTTGAGGTCTGTGCGGGACTGAAGGTGTAGTCTTGCCAAAGGCATTGATGGTAAATCTGATACTTTGCACTGGCTGCTAACTTAAGGAAATTCACAGGACAAAGGCACATAGTGAACTGCACCAAAAACATGCAATTGACAAAAATCCAGACTGTGGGTAATGCTACAGGTCAAAAGCCCCCAGGGTCCTTCAACAGATAACTTATAAGGAAAATAAAAGGTTGGAGAGACACTGCAAATTTTAAAAAATTAAGAACAGATAAAAAATGGGCAAGATTAAAGTACTGTCTAGAAGGGATTACTATAAAAGCCTGGTGAGTGGCACCTTGAAGGGAGGGAGAAGATGGAAATTTTAGGAGGATGTGTGGAAAAATTTCAGGCTGGGTGGTACAGTTCTGTTTTTTAGCCTGGGTGATAGTTACACAAGTACTTGCCTCATAGTAACTCATTAAGCCACAGGCTCACTTTATGTGTCTTTTCTTATCTGTGTTTTCTACAATAAAAGGTCAAGAAAAAAGGCAGCATGATCTCAGATCTCATTACTGAGAAGTTATATAAAAGTTGAAAAATGGGGGCTAAATGATAAATCCTAATGAAGGACTAAAATTCCTCAAGATAGTGCAGAATAAGGTCAAAGCAAAAAGGTACACAAGAAAAGCAGCTTCACCACCCATGGCAAAAAGATTAATGTTAACAGGTTCTCACCATGGCAGAAACGAGAGGCCAGAACTTCTATCTCCAATTAACAAGTGGGATCTTCAGTTCCTTTTCACAAGAACTGTTCTTGTCTTTTTGGTCCAAAGTCCAAGACTGACTTTAAAAACAAACAAACAAAACAAAACAAAAACAAAACAAAACAAAACAAACCCTCAGAGACCCTAGTTATTCCCTAAGAATTCAGATTTCCAGATTAAAATAAATCACATCCTAGCATATAAGGATTAGTGTTCAGGGACACTTGGGTGGCTCAGTTGGTTAAACGTCTGCCTTCAGCTCAGGTCTTGATCCCAGGGTCCTGGGATAGAATCCCATGTCAGGCTCCTTGCTCACTGGGGAGTCTACTTCTCCCTCACCCTCTGCCTCTGCCCCTCCCTCTGCCCCTCACCCCCTGCTCAAGCTCTCTCTCTTATAAATAAATCTTTTTTAAAAAAGAAAGAATTGGGGCACCTGGATGGCTCAGTTATTGGGTGTCTGTCTTTGGCTCAGGTCATAATCCCAGGGTCCTGGGATGGAGCCCCACATTGGGCTTCCTGCTCAGTGAGAAGCCTGCTTCTCCCTCTCCCACTCCCCCTGCTTCTGTTCCCTCTCTCACTGTGTCTCTCTCTGTCAAATAAATAATAAAATAAAATCTTAAAAAAAAGAAAAAAGAAAGAAAGAATTATGTGATCAAAGGAATGCTCCCAGCCACCTCCGAGAAATTATGGAGAGAAGTTTTCAGTCCTTTGTTTAGATTTCACATAATTAGGTTCAATTGGAAATTATGAAGGTCTTCTGACAGCCACTTAAACTGTCTATGCCACCAAGTTTCCTGTTAATACGTATTTATATATGCCTAGTAACTATGTGTAAAGAATACTTGTCAGAGTGCTAAAGCATCATACGCATTTTCCCTAAAACATGATAGCAAACATTTTTATTTTCTAAATTATTGTAGCCACAGTATTTGATTCCATACATACTACACAGGGATATGAATATATAAATCATGAATCTTCCAATATGGAACATTCAGTGCCTTTAGTTTTCATTCTATTTTACTTAAGTACCTTGATAATTTTCAGGAAGTTTGCTAACACCAGCATTTCCAGCTGTAATTATGATAAAATAACTGCTATTTGTATTCTCACAGTGTAGTACTAGACTGGAAGTCAGAAAATTTGGTTTTAGTCTGAACTCTGTGATTAACTAGCTCTGTGACCCCGGTTGGAACACCCTCTGGGAAAGAATTTAGCTTTCCCATCTGTAAAATATAGATATTGGATTATATCTGAGGGTCAAATAGAGTGTCTTCACTTTAATAGAGGGCCCAGGGTTTTGCAGGTTTCTCAGATTTCAAAGGGAACAAGTCTCTAATGGTGTCATTTTGGACACCTTTTCAGGGTTTGTGACTGAAGTCTGGTGCAAGGGACCATGAATACTTTGCTTGTCTGCTTCTGAGTTGAGAGCTCCAAGCCGAGCTAAGTCCAACACCAGGCTCCTAACAGAGGATGGTCCTAACGCAGATCCACCAGTGGGAATCATGGACATGGGGCGGGGAGGGGGAAGGAAGTGGGGGACCTTTTAAAATGACTTATTTAAAGGCTGCATGCGTGGGACGCCTGGGTGGCTCAGTCCATTAAGCAGCTGCCTTCAGCTCAGGTCATGATCCCAGGGTCCTGGGTTTGAGCCCCACATCTGGCTCCTTGTTCAGCAGGCAACCTGCTTCTCCCTCTGCCTGTTCTGCCTGCTGCTCCCCCTGCTTGTGTTCTCTCTCGCAAATAAATGAAAAAAAAATATCTTTAAAGGGTGCATGCTCATTTTTCAATCATCAAATTGGCAAAATTTAAAAGAATGACAATACCCAGGGTTGGTATAGCAGTGGGTGAAGATGCACGGTAATATACCATTCACGGGAGAGCAAACTGGTAATGCTTTGAATGTCAATTTGGCAGTAGGTCCCAACATATACATTTCATATCCTTTGCCTCAGCAATTTTAGCTTTAAGAATTTATCCCATTGCAAAAGCTGTATATATATAAATATATACAAGTGATGGTAGGTTTTATGGCCTTATTTGTGATAGTGAAAAACTAGAAAGAACTTAAATGCTAATCAACTGAGAACTGGGTGAATAAAATGAAGGAGAGCCAAACAGTGAAATTCCACTCAGGCATGAAGAAGAATGAAGAAGATCTATTTGTGCTGATATGATACTCACATGAAATTATTATTCAATGAAAAATACAAGTTGTAAGACAAAATGTATGACCCCATTCACAAAACTGTAAATATTTGTGTAGATATGCATACACATTCATGCATATATGTGTGTGTGTAATAGTATAGGAGCTTACACAAGCATAGGAAAAAGGCTGAAAGGCAAAAGCCTACAGAGGCCAGGAGAATGTACCTCTTAGATTGTCTCCTGTAGGGAGCACAGTTGACCAATGGATCCCAGAGGCTGTGCTCCGAAATCCATCGCTGTGTTTGCACCAAAGTTGCATTCCCCAGCCAATGACTAAACTCAGCAACTCAGCAAAGACACTAAAGCAGGTCCATTTCTGGAAGATGCATGAGTCCTGACAGAAGATGGTCTCAAAGATTCCCCACTGGCCAGGCCTAAACTTTCTTAGAAATGTATTATAATTTGAGACCTTGCTTCCTTCCTTCCTGCATTGCGTCTGCAATGCATCTGACTGCATCATCCTGCATCTGACTCACTCTTCAGTGTCCATCACAGGTGTCTTCGCCAGTAAATCTTTTGTATGTCCCATCCCAGGTTGGCATCTGTTTTTTGAAGTACCCAGACTAACACCAAGCTGACAGTGATTGCCTCCGGGAAACAAAAATTTGGCTGGAAGCAAAATATTATTTTGCAAACTCTCTTTCTTAAAAGATTCAAAGGTAAAGCAGTAGTAACAATGTCCATGTGCTTGAAGCAAATCCCTTTTCTGCGTGAGCACACAGGAATACTTGCGCTGACACCCACAGGTAAATGGTCCCTTCACCAGTGGGGCAGATAATGTCTCCCACTAATGTTTGAACAGTACATTATAGTTTTCATTCCCATCACATCCCCATGTGGAAAAAACTTCAGTTCTCTGAACCCGAGAGTTCTTGATTCAATCTGGTATTCCTGTGCCCTGAACTGCCCCCTTGCATTGGAGAGCCTCGGACACCCAGGTAAGGAGCTACTGTCCTGATAAGCCAGCACACCATGCTCATGACCACCCAAAAAGTAGATATTATCATTATCCTTGTTTTACAGATGAAAAAACCAAAAGCCAGAGAAGTTAATTCACCCACACACAGTAGTAAGTAATAATTCAAAATTTGAACCAAGGTAGTATGATTTCAAATGAACTTATTGCATGAACCTACTTACTGTCTAAGAAAAACCAACTCTAAAAAAAGTAGTAAAACAGGAAAATTTCTTTTCTTCTATGTACATTTCTATATTCTTCTTCCTCTTCTCCCCACTCCAGCAGAGGTGTCTTCTCACCTTCTTCCATTCTTCCTTTCTCAAGTGATACTGTGCTTAATGGGAATACTGTCCTGACATCATACTTGAGTTAAGGCATAATCTACAACCCAGACCCTGGAAAGAGGAGATATTGACTGGGCAATGAGGGCAGACCTGAGGTTCAGACAATTCTACAGGAGAGGTCTAATGACTTAGAGGAGCCAGAGAGAACTCCACAGTGGCATGGGAGCCTGGAACAAGCTGAACAAAGTCGTACAGAGTGAGTCCTAGAAGTTCTCCTACTCTTTCAAACTGAAAAATAATTCAAGAATTTTAAACTATTCTGAGACCAATATGGTGGAACCTCTATGAGTGACTTAGGAAACAGACATAAGAAGCTGGAGAGTGAGGGGTGCCTGGGTGGCACAGTCGGTTAAGTGTCTGACTTGGTTTCAGCTCAGGTCGTGATCTCAGGGTCGTGAGATACAGGGCTCCACACTCAGCATGGAGCCTGCAGCTTTCCCTCTGCCCTGCCCCCAAACCAGTGTACTCACTCTCTCTAAAATAAATAATTCTTAAAAAAAAAAAAGTTGTTGGAAAGTGAGCAAGAGGTGGAGATTTCAGACCCAGGGAGCAGATGGGGAAGGGGAAACCATGGTAAAAATCATTTGTGCTCTTTCAAAGGCCAAGGTAGTCCGGAGAAGACACCTATCTTCAAGGCCTGAGTAGCAGAAATTTTGCCCACAGAGGGAGAGATGTCAGCTTATGAACACTCTCCTTAGGAGCTATACTGGGATGTGTCTCAACATAAGCATTTCCTGTCCAAGCCTGAGCTTCCCCAGCCCTCTCACAGCTTCTGAAAGTCCCTTTCCTTCCCTCCCTCTCAGCACCCCTCTGGCAGCATGCATACATCTTCAATGCTACACGTCCAGCTCATCAGCGTACTTTGTTAACCATGGGCTTTCCAGGACAGCCTTCATTTTAAATATTTGGTATTTCCCATATATCAAAAAAGTACACGAGAAATTTCATTATGTTCAAATCTAACTTATACCCTCTTGTACCCAGAAATAGTATAAAATTCCTCCTGCCATATTTTTATCCCAATTTTTATTAAAAATTAGACTATTCATCTACCACCAAAGCATTTGGGCCTTGAGTAACCAAAAATCAGCCTGAATTCCACAGTTTCCTCCCTCTAAACCCATGGCAGAAATTGTTAGTTGAATGCAGAGCTCCTTGCCACTGAGGTCTCCTTCCACCCCAGAATCCTCAAAGCAACAGAATCAAGGCTGAGTCATTGCTAATCAATTATTCAATTGTTCTAAGCTTTGTAAACTTATTTATATGAAGATGTCACTGTCCAACAGGTTAATGTAGTAACCCATACAGTTTTCACTTATCTAGATATCCGTATCCCAAGATACCTGTATTTTAAATCTTATCCTGAACAGTAAATCCATTTTTTAAGAAAGACCCTGTGTGAGTAGTTCCTTTATCCAAGGAAAGTATCCCTAACTGTAGAATTTCTTTTCAAAGAGATGGATAAAACAGGCCCTCTAGCTGCTTCAAATGGAGTTATGTGAGAGACCCCAATTCCACCTGTGCCCAAGACAAGCCCAACATCTAGGTAAAAATGTGTTCAGACTATGACCTTGTATGTCTTAGAGAAAGAGTCACTAAACCACAAATCCACCCCTATAATAAAAAACCAAAGATACAAGGCATTCTACATTCACCAGGAATACCTGAGTCCTTTCTGGTGACCAGGAAGGTTTAAGGAAGAGTGGAAATGATTGTTCTTACCCCCTACCTCTTATCACTCAGTTGGAAACGCGTGCACACATGAATCCAGGCCATAAAGGATGATTTGCAGATGCATTTATTATAACAGAGCTATTTCAGAATATGTTTGGTGTCTGGGGAATTATTTTAAGGATGATAATTAGCATTCATGTACCACCTCCAGAAGTAGTTCTGTATTAGCAATGCTGTTTAATTTCTGAATTTATAATGTCACATTTTATGAGCTCAAATAAAGACAGAGAAAAGACCCAACACTGGCTGAACTGTCTGAGGACAGTTTACAGGAATAATATTAGTAACCTGAAACTTTTGGAGCAATTGCTGTAATTTTCCATTTCAGCCCTAATTTCAAATATTGTATTGCAGGCTACAGAGGTAGCCTGGTTCTTGAGGAAATTTATAGTGCATGGTTTTTGAAATTTGAATAAAAAGGAGAGTAGACTATTTTCTTTTGAACATAAAAGACAGATTGATTGCCAACTCTGGATTATGTTCAATGGCCACAAATTATCAGGCCAATATATTCATAAGCTTTTTCCTTTTCAAGTTAAAACCCTCATAATAAGATTACCAAATATATATATATATATATATGTATATGTATACATATATATATATAGCAAATATATATATTTGCTATATATATATATAGCAAAGACTTTTTTGTGCTTTGATTCTCAACTTGGAGGTACTTACAAAATGGGGATTTGCAAAGACCTTAGGATTTGCTTCTCATATATTTTAAGCATAGACTATAATAAACTTTAAAAACAACCTAAATGTCCAACCATTAGGTAATATTAGAAGAAAGTTATCATCTACACAGGAGTAACATGAAGTCACTAACATTGTCTTTGAAAAATGTGTAATTAAATAGGAAAATATATGTAATTAAATAGGAAAAATGTGTAAATAAATAGGAAAATATATTTGACAGTGGCCACCTCTGTGGAAGAAGTCTGAAAGTGTACTGCAGGAAAAACCTTACTTCTCTTTATCATACTACCTGGATTTTTTATTATAACATTTTCACTTAAAAGTAACTGTTAGGGGCACCTGGGTGGCTCAGTTAGTTAAGCGGCCGCCTTCAGCAAGGTCATGACCCCAGCGTCCTGGGATCAAGCCTCACATTGGGCTCCCCACTCAGTGAGGAGCCTGTTTCTCCCTCTGCCTGCTGCTCCACCTATTTGTGCTCTCTGTCAAAAAATAAAATCTTTTTTAAAAATTAAATAAATAAAAGTAACTGTACATGGAGGATAATTGTACAAAGAAATGGATTTATCTCTGTATTTTCTTCTCTTTTTTTGTATTTTCTAAATAGTCCTCAAAAAACTATGTATCACTTTATAAGAAAAGGGGGATATACATAATTTATTAAAATATATAACAATAATCTCTTTACTTTTTAATATTTTTTTATTATGTTAAGTTAGTCACCATACAGTACATCATTAGTTTTGTTTTTTTTTTTAAGATTATTTATTTATTTGACAAACAGAGATCACAAGTAGGCAGAGAGAGAGGAGGAAGCAGGCTCCCTGCTGAGCAGAGAGCCCGATTCGGGGCTCGATTCCAGGACCCTGGGATCATGACCTGAGCCGAAGGCAGAGGCTTTAACCCACTGAGCCACCCAGGCGCCCCACATCATTAGTTTTTGATGTAGTGTTACATGATTAATTGTTTGTGTATAACACCCAGTGCTCCATGCAACACCTACCCTCCTTAATATCCATCACCAGGCCTCACCCACCCTCTCAACCCCCCCGCCTAAAACCTTCAGTTTGGGGGCGCCTGGATGGCTCAGAGGGTTAAAGCCTCTGCCTTCAGTTCGGGTCCTGATCCCAGTATGCTGGGATCAAGCCTCGCATCAGGCTTTATGTTCAGTGGGGAGCCTGCTTCCTTCTCCCTCTCTGTCTGCTGCTCTGCCTACTTGTGATCTCCATCTGTCAACTAAATAAATAAAATCTTTAAAAAATTAAATTAAATTAAAAATTAAAATTAAAAAAATAATAATAATAATAATAAAACCCTCAGTTTGTTTCCTGGAGTCCATAGTCTTTCATGGTTCATCTCCCCCTCTGCTTCCCCTGCTTCATTTTTCCCTTCCTTCTCCTAATGCCCTCCATGCTATTCCTTATGTTCCACAAATAAATGAAACCATATGATAATTGATTCTCTCTGCTTGACTTATTTCACTCAGCAAAATCTTCTCCAGTTCCATCCATGTTGATGCAAAAGTTGAGTATTCATTCTTACTGATGGCTGAGTAATATTCCGTTGTATATAGGGACCACATCTTCTTTACCCATTCATCTGCTGAAGGATATCTCAGCTCCTTCCACAGTTTAGCTATTGTGGACCTTGCTGCTATGAACATTGGGGTGCATGTGGCCCTTCTTTTCACTACATCTGTATCTTTAGGGTAAATACCCAATAGTGCAATTGCCAGGTCATTAGGGTAGCTCTATTTTTAACTTTTTGAGGAACTTCCACACTGTTTTCCAAGGTGGCTGTACCAACTTGCATTCCCACCAACAGTGTAAAACATTCTCCACAACCTCTGCAACATTTGTTGTTTCTTGCCTTGTCAATTTTTGCCATTCTAACTGGTGTATGGCAGTATCTCAATGTGGTTTTGATTTGAATTTCCTCGATCACTAATGATGTTGAAGATTTTTTCATGTGTCTGTTAGCCATTTATATGTCTTCTTTGGACAAGTGTCTGTTCATGTCTTCTGCCCATTTTTGGACTTGATTGTTTTTTGGGTTGAGTTAGAGAAGTTCTCTATAGATCTTGGATATCAGCCCTTTATCTATAATGTCATTTGCAAATATCTTTTCCCATTCTGTGGGCTGCTTCTTTGTTTTGTTGACTGTTTCCATTGCTGTGCAAAGCTTTTTATCTTGACAAAGTCACAAAAGTGCATTTTTGCTTTTGTTTCCCTCGCCTTTGGAGATGTGTCTGGAAAGAAGCTGCTGTGGCCAGTGTTGAAGAGAGTACTGTCTATGTTCTCCTCTAGGACTTTGATGGATTTCTGTCTCACATTGAGGTCTTTCATCCATTTCGAGAATTTATCTTTGTGTATGGTGTAAGTGAATGGTCAAGCTTCATTCTTTTGTATATAGCAGAGAAGACCCCACCCAAGATCAAGGAGAACATACCAACATGCCAACATGTAACAGTAAAACTCACAAATCTTGGAACCAAGAAAACCATCTTAAGGGCAGTTAGTGGGAAGAAATTCCTTACATACAGAGGGAGGAACATCAGAATAACGTCAGACATGTCCACAGAGACCTGGCAAGTTAGAAAGGGCTGGCAAGACATATTCAGGATACTAAATGAGAATAACATGCAGCCAAGAATATTTTATCTAGCAAGGCTGTCATTCAGAACAGATGGAGAGATAAAGAGCTTCCAGGACTGTCAGAAACTGAAAGAATATGTAACCACAAAGCCGGCCCTACAAGAAATATTAACAAGGGTTCTATAAAAGGAGAAAGACCCCAAAAGTGATATAGAAGAGAAATTTACAGAGACAATCTATAGAAACAAGGATTTCACAGTCAACATGATGAAAATAAAATCATATCTTTCAATAATCATTCTCAAAGTGAACGGCCTTAATGTTCTCATAAAACGGCACAGGTTTGCAAACTGGATAAAAAGACAGGACCTATCCATGTGCTGTCTACAAGAAACTCATTTTGAACCTAAAGATACATCCAGACTGGGGGCGCCTGGGTGGCTCAGTCATTAAGCGTCTGCCTTCAACTCAGGTCATGATCCCAGGGTCCTGGGATCGAGCCCCACATCAGGTTCCCTGCTCAGCAGGAAACCTGCTTCTTCCTCTCCCACTCCTCCTGCTTGTGTTCCCTCTCTCACTGTGTCTCTCACTGTCAAATAAATAAATAAAATCTTTTTTTTTTAATTGTTTTAAAAAAAGATACATCCAGACTGATAGTGAAGGGATGGAGAACCATCTTTCATGCCAACAGACCTCGAAAGAAAGCTGGGATAGCAATTCTCATATCAGACAAAATAATTTTAAGTTAAAGACTGTAGTTAGAGATGCAGAAGGACACTATATCATTCTTAAAGGGTCTATCCAACAAAAGGATCTAACAAGTGTAAATATCTATGCCCCCAACATGGGAGAAGCCAACTACATAAGCCAACTGTTAACCAAAATAAAGAGACATATTGATAACTATATTAATAGTAGGAGACCTCAACACTCCACTCTCAGCAATAGACAGATCATCTAAGCATAAAATCAACAAAGAAACAAGAGCTTTGAATGACACATTGGACCAGATGGACTTCACAGATATATACAGAACACTCCACCCTAAAACAACAGAATACTCATTCTTCTTGAGTGCACATGGAACTTTCCCCAGAATAGACCACATATGGGTTCACAAATCAGGTCTCAACTGATACTAAAAGGTTGAGATTATTCCCTGCATATTCCTAGACCACAGTGCTTTAAAACTGGAACTCAATCACAAGAAAAAATTTGGAAGAAATCCAAACCCTTGGAAGCTAAAGACCATCCTGCTTGCAATTGTTTGGGCCAACCAGGAAATCAAACAATAATCTCTTCAAAACTCATTTTGATAATGCAAAAAATACTGGGTTTGGCCTGTGGGACTACTGAAGTATCTATGAACCAGTTTAAACATTGGTCGATGGAGCACCTGGGTGGCTCAGTCAGTTAAGCACCCTACTCTTGGTTTCAGCTCATGTCATCATCTCATGGGTTGTGGGATCAAGCCCTACATTGGGCTCTGTGCTACATGTGGAATCTGCTTCAGATTCTCTCTCCTGCACCCTCCTACTCTCTCCCTCTCTCTCAAATAAATAGATAAAATCTTTTCTAAAAAATTGGTTGAAAACTCTGTGATACCAGATTGTTCAGATTTTCCTTCCTAAAGACAACAAAAAGGTAACCAACAATAGTGACAAAGACAGACATTCACAAACACTGTTGAGAAGAGAAAGCAAATTATACAACCCTCTGCATAGTATGATTCCACTGAATGCGTGAGTGGGTGTGTGGGTGGGTGGACAGACAGATGGATGGATAGACAGACTGGCAAATAAAAGGAAGGGAGAAAGGGAACAAAGGAGGGAGGAAGAAAAGAATGAAAACATATTCATCAGTTTCTAAGAGCAGTTTTTGTGAGTAGTGAGACTGATAACCTTTCAGTTCCTTCTTTTTGTTCCTTGGCATTCCTGATTTTTCTACAATCAACATGATGAATTTTTTTTTACATTTAGGTTAAATTGATACTGAAGAAGGAGGTAGACCTCCAGAGAAATTCAATGATTTATTAAAGTCTATCCAGTCTATCGTAGAACTTGGACTTCAACCCGGCTTTGTAAATCTAAAAAGAGATTTGGCCTGAAGTCTTGGGAAGGGTTTCAAATGTTTCAGCTCCAGCAAAATAAGGCATCCTTACTATGCCCTAAGGAATCTTAACACATTAAGTCCCAAAACTAATGGCCTCATAAGTCAAGAATAAATTAATATGTTAGGTAAAAAGACCAATTTCTGCTCTCCCTAAAGAGAGGATGGTGGGTCTCTTTGTGGCTCATTGCTTCTTTTTACGCCTTCTGAAGAAATCCTCCTGAGGAACTAGGAGCAAGGGGACTCTAGTTTAAAACACTGCTATGGAGGAATCGAAATTGGGGGGTTTATAGACTGATCCAAGCTTTTGTTTCTCCGAAATAAATGTATGTTCTATTTCCACAAACCCAGCTCACTGGTTTGCAGAACAATCTGGTATTTTCATCAAGAAGAGTGATTACCACATCAGCAGTTGCTGGAAACCGTATCTATTGTCCTGATTATTCATTGTCAAGAATTCCTTGTAATCAGATCAGTGAAACATTGTTATCCCAGAGCAGTCCCTACAGGGGCACTCACACAGATATCTGGTTTCTGTAGAGGAAAATTTAGCCTGTACTGTTTAAACAGAGGATGCAAGTTTTCCAAATTACTTCAGCCATTCCTGCTAAAGATGCCGTCTTCACACCCCCTTTCTCCTCCCATAAAATCCAACAATCCTGCTGAACGATAGTTAAAGGCAGTATCATTGGCCATGCAGTCAGGCTGACATATACATGTTTAGTTAGAGAATCAAACAGTATGTCCAGGAAACATAAAGGTATCCTTCACCCTCTCTACCCCCTCCCAAATAGTAACACAGACGGTGACTGGAGGAGGAAAAAAACTATTATGAAGTCATGGGTCCTTCAAAAAGGCTTTTTCCTGAGTAGCCCAAGATTCTCTATGTGAATCTCAGCTGAAACAAGGAGAAACATCTCAGAACTTGGAACTTGAATGAAAATGTTTCCAAGACTCCCTAAGGAGCCAGATAAGAACAAAGGCCAAGGATAGGCTAGGTCCAGCATGCAGAATTAAGATCCATGTCCAAAATCCTACACTTAGATTCTGCATGTGCTTGAAACATGCCTGTCTCGGTGCACAGCTCATCCCCCACATCACTGCTGAAGTCCACCTGCTCCACCCCTTACACCTCATGCCCACAGTTCAGCAGATGTTGTCGTGTTCTAGAAACCTGACTTGATATGAAGCTGTTCCTTTAGTTAAGACTTGCCTTTGAGGGCACCTGGGTGGCTCAGTCATTAAGCATCTGCTTTCAGGTCAGGTCATGATCCCAAGGTCCTGGGATCGAGCCCCACATCAGCAGGGAACCTGCTTTTCCTTTTCCCTCTCCCCCTGCTTATGTTCCCTCTCTCACTGTCTCTGTGTGTGTGTGTGTGTGTGCATGCGTGTGTCAAATAAATAAATAAAATCTTAAAAAAAAAAAAAAAAAAGACTTGCCTTTGGAGGTAAGGTAAAGGGAAGTATATTCAGTTCCCAGGCCAAGGCCACTGAGAAGAATCTCTCAGAAGAGCCTCACACAATGAATTAATATCATGGGCTGGAAAAGCCAGGGCCAGTGAACCAGTCATCTTCTGCATCTGTAGGTTTCAGACAGGTCTGTCTGCTATGCCATTTATTTGCTCCAGAGAAAGGTCTGGTGGTTCTTTGTTGCACAGTAGGACACTCCAGGCCAAAAATAAATTACTAACTTGACTCAGTGGTCCCAATCTTCCAGATTGCAGTACCACCAACTTTACCCATCGAATGTGTGTGAGCATACTGGCCACAGCTGGCTTAGTTCTTCAGGAAATACCAATAATGATAACGGGACTAATAATAGTAGTGAATACCTATTTGGCACTTATGGGGGGTGGGGCTATTCCAAGCATTTTCATGTATCTCTCTCTCTCTCGCTGAGCCTATGGGGTTAATAATAGTACCTGTACACTTGAGTTACAAAAATTAAGTGAGTTATGAAATGTTCTCAGTGCCATATGGCCAATATATAGTGGGGAGCCAAGATTCACATTTAAGCAGTCTGATTCTGAAATCTGTGCTTTGAAACATTTGTATTAACCATGTTTCTAGCTTCTATAAACGTGATGCTTTAACATGCTCTAAACCTACAGGCATATGTCACACAAGCCTTGTTCTGAGCAATACAACAACATGTTTGAGTCACCTTGCCTTGGCTTCCTGCTCTCTCCTTGTCACCTGACACCCCTTCCTCAGGAGTCCTCCTCCCAGAAGCATGCTTTGCCAATACAAATCATCCAGTACAGAGCTCAGAAGCCCCCCACCATGCCCTCTATCAGGCTCCCACACTCCAGGCTCCTATCCACCTGCCTAATTACCCTATGGCCAGAGAGCAGACAACTAGGGACAACCTCCATGCTCCAGAGCCACCGAAAGTATTCAAACTAGCCAATACCCTGCCTCACCCGCTCCTTCCACGGAAACTACAATAAAAGCTCTTGCTGGGGCACCTGGGTGGCTCAGTGGGTTAAAGCCTGTGCTTTCGGCTCAGGTCATGATCCCAGGGTCCTGGGATCGAGCCCCACATCAGGCTCTCTGCTCCGCGGAGAGCCTGCTTCCTCCTCTCTCTCCCTGCCTGCCTCTCTTGCCAACTTGTAATCTCTGTCTGTCAAATAAATAAATAAAATCTTAAAAAAAATAAAAAAGCTCTTGCCCCTAGTTTTTCCTTCCTCTGCTACCTCGCCAGCCCCTGCACCTCCGCATGCATCTTCCTATAATAGGACATGACCCTTCCTCTTGGAACTGTCATTTCCAATGTCTTTCATCTCTTGACCAGGTGGTCTTAGCATACCACAAATTTTCTATTAATATACTACATTCTAATATACACCATTATGCCATATGCAGCAAATACGCTCCTATGACTCAGACCAAGAATGCTTGCTCTGTACACATTTCAATTCCTCTCCAAAGGCTTCCTTGCTTTCTTTTCTACCATTACTGGGTGGAATTTCAAAGAATTCATCTGTGTATGAGGAGAGACCTAAATGAGGTCTCTGATGCTTGACCCCACCTTGTAATGATGTTTCCTTCACACAGGACTAGGTGGGAGCCCCGTCCTAAAACACAGCATGGCCAAGGTGACTGTACATTTTAAAATCTATAAAGACATAAAATATGCAACCATATATAGGATACCTCTCTACTATGAGAAAAGAAAATATTAAAACCTGCAAATCCCCTGCTGGGCGTATTTTGACCAGAAATTCTGCTTGCTTCAAATTTACATGGATAGGTAGAAATGTCTACAAAGATCAAGGAAAAACTTATTCTCTGGTATCCTACATAAGGCAAAGGAAAGTTACATCTGGGTGTATGACAGGCCTAAGGAAGGTAATCAATGAGGTTAGAATGTTCTTCTACTTTTTATTGGAATAGCTCTCACCAACCTTACAAGGGTTTAGGTCCTCACAATGGGATATAGACAAAACCCCCAGCAAAGAAGTACTTCAACCATGTTCTGAGTTCAGAGGAACTGGTGGTACGAGGCATTATCTGACAGAACAGAGAACATCCAAAGATAATGTGACATGTTATTTGCTAGGAAACATAAAGATGAATAAAACCCACTAGCTATTACCTGACCCTATGTGTCCTAAGGTATCCATCTCCTTGTAATCAGAAGAATCAGTACAGTCAAGCCCAAAGAGGGAAAGTCATCCTAGGGATGACAGTCACCGAGACAGCCTCCCCATGGAAACCTAGTGCAGAATGCGTTGCAAGCATAATTTAAAAGCCTAGCATCACTTCGAGGCCATTTGCTAAAATGAAACATTGAGATCCCACCGTATCTAACTTGCTTCCTCGTTTAAGTAAATTGTATTTGTGAGAAAATGCTTTATTTGCATCAACGGCATGTGCATCAGATGCCAGGTTTATCTCAATTCAAGTATGCATTTTAAAGCTGTAAACATATGGTTACAATTTCTGTGGAGCTGTTTAGGAAATTTTTATGGATCAAATACTTGGTCCTGACATCTCAGCCAGGTTCAGAGATTTTTAAGGCTGCTGCAAAACTCTTTGCTTCCTAAAGAATCATTTATAACAGGAATTGGCTTTGGAAATGTTTGTATGCTCTTCGGTGTTGTCTATAATTACTTCCTCAGCTGAAGTGCCGGGAAGGAGGGAGATCCAGACTGAGAAAGGAGATGAAAAAGCCTGAATAAATAAATAAAAGTCTCTTATGGGGAATCTGTTTCATCTCTCTGGTCTTGCAATTTTCTCCTCACCGCCCCCCCCACCACCCCAACTATAATTGAAAAAAAAAAATGCCCAAGTCCAACTGTGGATATTAAAAGAAACACTGCTGGTTTTTGCTATGTGGGTCTCATAGGCCTGAAATTCCAACAGCAGTTGCATAACGGGCAGTGTCCAGTGAGGAGACCGGGAGCAGTAAAAACTGAGTTTCGTCTCCATGTTATTTAGACCCACTTGAGAAAACTATTTTCACTTTACCTGGAAGAATAAGAAAAACAGCTTTCTCAGCCCTCCATTATGTGTATAGTGTATGAACAAGTCCAAGATAGGGTACTTGAAAGTAAAATAGCTATTCTGAGGGTTACTGAGGTAATACAAAAACTTGTACTGTGTGATGATGTGCTCTGGGCTTCTTGACAGTGAAGAGCTGTATGTAATCCAGAGACTCTCTGGGCTGTGTGGTCTGGAAGAGACCTAATACGAGATGGTGGTAAAAATCCAGCAAACCTGAAATTAGCAGAGACCTCTGAGATAGTGGTAGCTCTCTTCTTTCTTCCTCCTGTTTCATTTCTCCAAACAGAGCCTATCTCACTTCCCTCACTGCCTTTGCCCACTCACTGAACTGCGTCTTCCTACAATGAGCAGAAACAGTGAGGACCCCAGAACAGCCAGTGAGCAGGCAGGGATCACCTGGCTGAAATCTCTGGTAAGACACCACATCGAAACGTGGCCACTGCTTACAATAATGATGCAGTCCTTTTTCATTCATTCAACTGTGATGCTTATAAAGGCATGATTACTATTTTTAAATGAGGCAAATATATCTATATAGAGAGATATAGATATAGATAGATATAGATATATAGACATGCACATATATATGGAGCATTTTTAGATATATTTCTAATTTAAAAATAGGGTCCTGAACAGTGAATATTTTACTTTTTTTTTTTAAGGCAAGCACTTACTTACTCACATATGTATCTCTATGTTTAGATTCTCCCTGGAAGTATAAACTGATAACATGGTTGTGTCAAGGAATAAGAACTGGCAGACTCATGGTCAGAGAGAAGAGGGAGGCTTAGCTTTCATTTTGTTCTATATGAATTTTTACTATGTGCACATACGTTAATCAGAAATTAATAAAATGTAAATAAAAATAAAACAATGATTCACATAGTCTTGTTCTCAGAACAGTCAGTCTCATCTCCTAAGAAACAGTCAGCAGACAAAAGAAGTTATTTCGGAAAAAGTCAAGTGTTTTACCTACATCTCTTGAACACCATGAAGCCTGTTTCTCTGTTCCACTTCCCTTCACACCATTGGTATTCCAGAACGTTTCTCTCCCTTTCTCTCCAAAATCCTTATAAACTTCACCTCCAAGCCAAGACTCCTGCATCTTCTATCTTTAACACCTTTCTCTTTTCTCCAAATTCTGCCTAATAAAGCCTCCAAGAGGAGACAGGACCGCACTCAAAGGGCAGGCAGGGGAACAGACTGAATGGACCAACCTAGAAACCTTTTCGGCAGGGCAGGGAAAGGGAAGGCTGAGACACAACTGAGTTGTTAGTTTTCACCCCATTTCATAACATTTAGTGACCTCACAGGACCAGAGCACTGAAAAGTTGAAGTCAAGACACCTGGGCCTGACCTGCTTCATCTTCCCATAGGGATTGGCTCGGCTAGGAGTGAGTGAGCAGAGATAAAGGACCAGCAGAGCCTTCTGTGCAAAAATATGCTTTTAAATGTTATATATCATGAGTAGTGAGACCTAAACAGAATGTGTGTGTTTATATGTACACACACACATAAAGACTGGTGATCTATAAGCCTCAGGTATAAAGGGGACATGGTTGCAATTCAAAATTAAGCCTCTAAGATTTGGCAAGACCCAGTTTATGTGAACAACAGCACTGTTAGCTTTGTATCCTCTTACTGGGGGGTTGGGAGTTCTGAGGTCTTGGGAAGTTGGGTTGATTCACGGAGTGTGTGTTCTGGTTTTGTGTGGCCCCTTCCTTCACCTAAGTTCTGTAGCCTTTATTAAATAAATCGAGACCTGAATTTTTAGACTGTATATAGGTGTGTGTGCCAACACAATGCCTACCCAAATCATTGCACATAATTAAAGAAAGAAGGTGACCATGATCTTAAAAAGGGCAAGGCAAAATTCAGCAAAACCTGTGCAATCTCCATCTACATGGGGGGGACTCAACTTCTCTGGTCCTCGTGGCACACCCGCCCCTGCTGTGTACCAGAGTTTCTCGTACAATTACAACTTGATGCACATGTTACTAACACCCCTAGTTCTGATCTCCTCCATGCAAGATAATATTATGCTCATAACTGGGTTTTTCTCACAATGAGTGAGAGGGAAAACCGATGTCTAGTTTTCTCCACAGTTCTTTCTTATCCCAACTTAATTCATTGGCATACTGGTTTTAGATATCAGTCTCTATAAGCTTAGTTAATGTGAATCTGCCCCCTGAGAAATTTTACTATATTTAGTAAGCCAAAAAAAATGGATTTTTCAGCTTGGAAGACTGGACCCTGAACTACAGTGAATTCTCACTTTGGAAGGCTTCTTGAAAGACAGTTTACCATTTGCAAAGGGTGCATTTTCTTAACCATAATGTTTGTTTGACTATATAAGTAATGGATTCCTGTTGTAGAAAGTTTAAAACATAGAGAAGTTGAAAGAAGATAAAAATCACTCATCCCAAGAACCAAAGATAGCTATTGTTAAATATGTGAAATCCTTCCTCCTAGCTTCAGTTCTGTGTTTGTATCTCTAAACATGCATGCAAAATTTAAATGCTACTAGAAATCACTTTGTAACCCATTAATTTCACTAAACATAATATTTTAAGCATTTCTCATATCATTAAATATGTTTTGAAAATAACTTTAATCAATCCCTTTTGGATATTTAAGTTAATTCCAGTATTTTGTTAAAATAAGGCATGCTCTGATGAACATTTCATCTTCACATCTCTGAATATTTACTTAGGGAAATTCATAAAAGAAAAAAATACTGACTACTCAAGAGGTATGAACAATTTTGGTGCTTTGATCTATATTGCTAGATTATACCCAAAAACTTGCTGAGCTGATTTTCACTAACATCAGCAATTTTGCTTTTGGTGCCAGAATGACAATTTTGTTAATCTTTCACCAATATTGGATGAAAGCTTCTTATTTTCAATTTTTGATTAATCTGAAAGACTAACTTTATATTTGCCTTGGAATAATCTGTACTTTTTTATATTTTGTGTGAATATTATTTCAAATATCTACGGCCACTGTCATTCTCATTTTGTGATTTTTGCTTGTTCTTGCCCTTTGTGCATCATCATCTTTACACACTGATTTGTAAAATCATTTTTATAGTAATCCCATGTAACATATTAAACTTTCCAGTTTATCTCATATAGATTCGTTTTGTTTATGGACTTTTTTCCTTTTTTCAATAGATGGAAATTTTTTAAATTTCTCTTTAGAGATCTCAATCAGCACCTACCTGTCTATACCTCCTTTTGAATGAATCAGGAGCCCATGGATCCTATTCTATTGCCTGGCACCCATGCTTTATTCCAAGTGACCCCTTTCTTCCTGGTCCCAGCTGGGGGGTGAGAATAGGCACTTGATCCAACTTTCTCTGTAGGCAACCTTCTCTGTAGGTTGACCAGCAGCTTCTGCCGGTAATGCAGTCTGACATAATGGCAGAGATGTGGTTATTAGTGGAACTAAATTTTTATTTCTCAAGGAAAACAGCAGAACAGGATCTGGAAAGTACAGATTCCAGAAAAACAGTTGGAAAGCTAAAGGAACATACAGGCAGAAGGGAGACAGGATCAGAAACAGAATAAACAAGCCAGTGAAGACAGAGAGGACAAAAGAGAGGTAGGAGAGCAGAGGAGGTGCTGGCCTGAAAGAAAATCATCCCCAAACCTACCCAGGGGATAGAGAGACCAGAGCTAGTCCCTTTATCTACTTTGTTTCCTTGACATTCTACATTTCCAAGACAAGGTCTCGTGTTGGTAATAAGATAAGACCCCCCAAGACTTTCTTTGCAAGGGCATTTCTTCCTTTTGAGGAATAAGTGGTTCCTAACCAGTGGTGATTTTTAACTCATAGGGAATATTTGGCAACATCCAGGGACATTTTTATTATCATGACCAAAGGGATGCTACTAACATCTAATGAGTACAGACCAGGAATGCTGCTTAACATCCTACAATGCTCAGCCTCCCATAACAAAGAATTATCTGACCCAAAATGTGAATACTACTGAAGTTGAGAAACCCTACTCTAGAACAAGCCAGATTTTTTATGGTTTCCCCTTTGCAGTTGTGTTCAGCAAGTCCTTCCTTATTCTGTGATAAGACAAATATTGTCGTATAGCTTATTCTATTTCTATGAATTCATTTTGTACTTTCTTTTTCTTAGAAATTTCTAGTAACAAGAAAGCCACATTAATAGCCAGGAAATTGGGAAACTGACTAAACATAGCATGGGTTACAATGTCTTCATGCCTGTGATTACCAGACACCACTAGAAGCGAATGTGGCAAAGACTCTCACAACTTTCTTGATTTAAGTCTCCTCTTTTGTGAAGGTGAACCAGCTAGTGTGGAAATCTGTTTTCCTCTCAGTGGAGAGGCAAATGCTAATAAATTCCCTCAGCAATTGTACTGAAAATATATGGTCTACTTACCACAAAGTTGATGACATACAGGATCTTATATTCACTTGACTACCAGATGTTCAAAATTACCAGATTCGGGAGGACTTAAGAAGGTGGTAGTCAAGGAATGATGTCAGTATACTGGCCATTGGGCATATGGGGCAGAAGTCTCTTACTTATAAGGTGGAGTTTTTAGAGGTTTTTAGAGATGACATGAGAGGGTAGAACTAGGGTACTATGGTGAAAAATTATGCTATGAAGAGAAGAATATGACTTACATAAACTTTAATGAAAGTTTACATACTTGAGCTGGTTTTCAGACGTCACATCCTGTCCTCCCTTCTTTTTGCCAACATTATGGGGGCTATAAAGTTTTCTAAGTTTCCTTGAGGCAGATGGTTTCTGTCTGCATATCACCATAACAACCCATATTTCACAGTAAGTAACAAGCATGATTAGGAAAGACAGATGGAATGAGCCTGCAAATGCAAAATATGCCCCTAGATTTAGAATTCTTTGTCCCTGGGGAGAGGTTCTCATCTGGAAATTTAGTTGTCTTCTTGTGAACTCTTGGTAGCTCATAACAAACTACGCTCACACATTAGACTTCCTCCTCAAGCACTCAGATTCTTTTCTCTGCATCTACCCTGAACCAAAGATTAATTCATTCTATCCTTCAGTGACTTGAGATCTGGGAGGGGGGAGGGGGGGGGAATGGGCATTTTCTGCCCAGTTACTCCAGATTCTATCCACAGTATAATATTAACTGCAACCCTAGCAGCTCCCTGATATTGCAAATAGCATTTTGCTGGTCTTCACTTGCTGACAAATTATCACCATGACTCTATTAAGGACTTCTATCTTCTCTTCCCTACCCCTTGGAATTTGAATTCTAGTGTTGAATCTCCAAGTCTTCCATACAGTCCTTACTTGGACACCAATGCCTTTAAGCCTAAGCATACTTGGGGCGCCTGGGTAGCTCAGTTGGTTCAGCATCTGTCTTCAACTCAGGTCATGATCCCAGAGTCCTAGAATAGAGCCCTGTGGCAGGTTCCTTGCTCAGCAAGGGGTCTGTTTCTTCCTCTCCCTGTGTCCCTCCTCCCAGCTTGTGTTCTCTCTCTTTCTTAAATACTTTTTTTAAGAACCTAGGCACATTTATCTCCCCAGTACTTATGAGCTAAGTTAATATACATATATCTGGCGATGTGCAAAACATCCACAAGCAGAAACATGGAGAAAAATTAATAACTAGGATAAAAAATATGACTTTCTTCTATAAAAACAGTAAAGACCAATGCCATGATTGGAAAATGTGCCTCTAAACAAAAATGTGCCTCTAAACTAAAAAAAAGATGTGGAGAGAAAGAGATTAAAAGCCCTCTCGAGGCCTATATATAAGACAAAATACGCTGATTCCAAAAAATACCTCATCAAAAAATTAGAATAAGTGTTCACCAGCAAGCAGTCATAATTCAATGAGGTTATTTATTAAGAGCAGTTCTTAACGTTTTCTTCATGTAACACTATCACACAGACCAAGGGTCAGCAAACCATTTCTATAAAGGGCCAGATAATAAATATTTTAGCCTTTGCAGGTCATAGGGCTTCTTTCTGACTACTTAACTTTGTCATTGTAGCACAAAACAGCCACAAAGGATACGAAAATGAATGGGTGTGGCTGTGTTCTAATAAAACTTTATTTATAGACATTGGAAGTTGAATTTTATATCATTTTAATATATCGTGACATGTTATGCTTCTTTTTATCTTTATAAATGGGGTCAATGATTTAAAAATCTAAAAACTATTCCTAGCTCAGAGGACATACAAACAGGCAACAGGTTGGATTCTGCCCATGTGTCATAGTTTGCCGACCCCTGAAACAGACTAACAATTCTGATAATTGAAGTGATTCTCAAAGTGCCTCACTGAGAAACACAGCTTAATAATGCTCAACTCTCAAAAAAAATCATCATCATCATCATGTCCAATTCTCCTTGCTCTGTTTACTGTGCAACCTTCTCCTAATCTGCTGACTAATCAGTTTGTACATGGTACAAACAGAGAACCAAATAAGGGATTCTAGGAGCAGAGCTTTCTTTCCTGATGCATTAATAAGTTGGTTTCCAGATTTGAGTTAGTCTTATAAATTGTCCTCTGTTCCCCTAAGTTTACATAACCATTCAAAATTCCAGATCTCATATTAAAGGAGCAAAGAGTGTAATATGAAAGTAAACAGCAGCTATTAAATCCCCAGACAAGGCAGAATCACTCAACATCCTTACTGTAAATGCTAATATATCATTGTCAACTCAAAGGGAGTCCAAGTGAAGACAAGTTATGAGTTGAATCAACTGCCAGTCTGATTTGTGGTGATTATAAAGGCATAAATTTTAACCACAAAACTTAAGGATGTCAAACATCTAATATGCACACAGAAACAAAATGTGCCAAGACTGTACCTATAGGTACCTATAGGATAAAGGGGAAATTCCAGCAGCCACAGTGTCGCAGGAGAGATAAAATGGAAAATAAGCATCTAATAAGCAAGTAGCTAATAATATAAATATATGAGTCTCATAAAATTAATGGAAGAATACTTATCTCAAAAGAACTATGTAAGAACCTAGTTTAATCTGTGCCAAATTTGTCCTATTGCATAGTTGATCAATCATGGAATAATGTGAAGCCCACAATTCCCCAGACCTCACCTCCGAGATGGTAAAAATGAGGTCCATTACTAATTTAATCTCATTCTTGTCCTCCTACACTGTTTAGCCAAATTTATGAGAGTCTCATTTTATTTAATGCAATCTTCTTCCTGAGATTTTTGGGATTCTCAGGCAAATAAATGTCCAGTGTGCCTTTCTGACCAGCTATTTAGACATGGAATACTGGAATCTTAATAAAGTGGGGAAAATATAAATCAAATAAGCAAAATCCTGAAGTCAGTGGCAGGGCTGAGGTTGAAACCTAGGCCAGAGTCTAATTAGCTCTATAAATTTGGGACAGATTGTTTTACTTCTCCATGCCATGAAGCAACAGAGAGGCCTTCAACTTATCAAGTCCGGGTTTTCAAGCTCTTCTTTAGCAAAGGAATTTTTGTTTAAAATGTGGCTTAACATGCAACCCCCATATGTACAACTGAATCAGTCTAGCTGCTTTGTTAAAGAGAAGTCAGGACACCAGGAGTCCTGCCCATTCAGCCTTCCCAAGGCACCCATTTTGGTCCCCAAGGGTCTTCCTCAGAACCCCAGATCTTTGGCGAGCACAGCCAGAAACCACTAATTTTATGCAATCCTCTCATTTTACAAATGAGGAAGCTACTGAAAATGTGAAAAATGGCCCTGCCAGCAGCCAGATAGTGCTGTTCCTAGCCGAACATAAACAATGAATATAAACAGTGCTCAGACAAGGCCACACTGCTGCTGTGTTTGGAACAAGACAGAGACAAGGCCACTCCACAGTCCTAACAATGACAAAGCACCCCTTCTGCTGACCAACATGAGAGACTGCAGTTTCTCTTCCAATAAGAACTCCTAGCCCACCTGCAATCAACTAGCCCCTTCGATAAAATGTATGAAGAAGATAACTACATCTGAAACTAATAATGTACTGTAATTTGGCTAACTGAATTTAAATTAAAAAAATTTTTTTCTAAAACAAGATACCTAGTCACTGAATGCCCCTACTTCTTGACATCATGCACTCTAGAACCAGTCCCTGCTCTCCTGAATCTTCCCTCAAATCATCCAACATAAACCCAAATCCCATAAAAGGGACAGCTCCAGTTCCTCTCCAGCGTATTTTCCCTTGCTGTGGCAGGCTCAATAAACTTAACTTTTTGGCTTTACTCCAGGTATGTCCCCAGTAGCCTTTGGCTTCAACACGACAGTAGTACAATTCTAAGCAATGTCCTCAAGAAAAACAGAGCAGCACCAAGAGAACAGATAACTGAGCTCCTGGAGTCATAAATAAACATGTTAAAAACGGGATAATTCAGGCCACTAATAGACAAAATGCTATATATATTTTACTATTTTTTAATTTACTAATAATTCTCAAATCTAGGTCATGCCATTCTTCTGAGCATTGATGTCTATATTGATTCATCGTACAGGCAACTTAACACCTGTAAGAGCCTTGGTCACTTTCTCCTCCTTTTAACTTTTCTTTACTTCCACCTCAAGCCTGTTGGGTCTCCTGGTTTTTAGATCTTTTCTTGGCGAACAGTCCGCCCTCCCCCACACCACACCAGAAACCTTGGGATTATTCTAAACCACTCCCTCATTATATTCTTTCATAGCATTAGCCACCAACCAAGTAGTTCTCGATTTCTCTCTTCCTTTCCATTCTTCCTGACACTCACGTTGCTTCTTATTTGAAATAGTCCCCAGAGTGTTCTCTCTGCTTTCATTTTCCTCTACCTTCAAACAATCTGCCACATTTCCTGAAAGAGAGCTTCCTAAAATGCAAATCTAATCACATCAGGCTCTGCTTAAAACCACCTTTTCGGTCATCACCCCAGCCCACCCCACGCCGCCCTACCCACTGTCCCTGAGATGAAGTACAAACTCCTTAATAAGGCAAAGGAACCCCTGCCCCATCTCCTGCAGGGTTACCCTCCCGCACTCCAGCCGTGCTAACTGGCAGCTCCCTCCACTGTGGTTAGTGCACCAGAAGTGGCCTTCAGCTCCTCTCTGCCTAGCTCACCTTTCATGTTCTCCAAGCAGCTCAAGCACAACCTTCAGAGGGCTTTCTCCATCCTGATCCTTCCCTTGGCTGAGTTAGAGGCCATCTTCTGTTTCCCATTTTACACAAAAACTTCAACTCTGTTTGAGGCAATTCGTAGGTTCTCAACTCCAGCTGCAAGCTAAAATTCACCTGGGCACCTGAGTGCCCAGAACTCAACCACTGCTATTCTGATTTAATTGCTCTTGGAATCAACATGATTCCCATATGCACTGGGCTTCATGCTTCTCAAATTTCACTGTAAGGAGCAATCACCTGGGGAGCGTTTAAAAATGAAGGTTCTGATTCAGCAGGTCTGGCTAGGACCTGAGATTCTACATTGTTAATAAGCTCTCAGGTGATGTCAGTGCTACGGTTCCACAGACCACACTTGGAATAGTAAGGATCTAAATAAACTCTGACATTGGCCAGTCCATCTGGTGGCAATAAAACTGTAAATAGAGAAAGAAAATACAGAAAGTCTTTCCCTGTCAAGGAAAACAGATGTTGCTAAAACATCTGACATAGGCTGGTTCCAGAAAAACTTATGAGTGTCTGTGATAACTGCAAGGTTGTAGAAGGTCTTGTCACCTAAAGGTGTAAAGCCCAGAGGGTGAAAGTGACTTGCCCAGAATACACAGAGAGTGAACAGCAGGACAGAGATCTAAACTCAGAGCACTTGATTCCCCAGCCTGTAGACCATTCAGTAGATTCAGTGCCTGGAAGAGATGCTGAAGACCATCACACCAGGGAAGTAGCAGTCAAGCAGGACATGATCAACATTAGCAGGACCCAGGTAAACACTTTGATACAGAGGTGGCTAGAACAGTTCGCTCAAAAGAGATCCCAGCCGGGGCGCCTGGGTGGCTCAGTGGGTTAAGCCTCTGCCTTCGGCTCAGGTCATGGTCTCAGGGTCCTGGGATCGAGCCCTGCATCAGGCTCTCTGCTCAGCAGGGAGCCTGCTTCCTCCTCTCTCTCTGCCTGCCTCTCTGTCTACTTGTGATCTCTCTCTCTCTCTCTCTGCCAAATAAATAAATAAAATCTTTAAAAAAAAAAAAAAAAAGAGATCCCAGCCAAAACCACTGATGAGAAAGGCAATAGGAAAACTGGTCACTTGAGCCCAAAGGTACTGAATGTGTTCCTGAATGAACCTAATTTGTCATTGTCCAATGGCAAATGACCTTGGAAAATGTGCACTGTGGAACTCTGGACTATTCCAATGTCTTTAAGTATCTTCACGACAGCAAGAATGCCTTATTCATGTTAATATTCCCAGCATCTAACACAGTGTTTGACACACAGAATTCGCTGGATCTCTGTTTAATAAACCCTAACCAGAAAAAGTCTTGGCTTTCTTTACATAATATTGTATCTATCTATGTTGTGGCCACTCTCCATCCTATAGGATAAGATGATACCAGCCTGCTGCCTGACTGGCCCCTCTAAAGAATTCCACACGTTTCTGAGTGGGAGCAGGATGGTGTAAGTAGGCTATAGTATGAGTTTCCCCAGGCCCTTCACACATGTGTATCAAAGATATAAGGATTAGAGGCATAAACACGGTAGTGTTTATTCTTCCAGGAGAGCCAGGCAGAGGTGAATATCTTATTATTAAATGGAGTGAGGGAGGTGGGGGCGGTAACCTCACTGGTTTTCCAGGGAACAGAATTGTTGGACAAAGACAAGAGAATCATTGAAGGATATGTTATATTACCTACAGGTTGGAGAGCACGGGCCTTAGGGGCAGAGAAATCTGAGTATGAATCTGAGTGTGGTCACACATCACTTGGCACAAGTTCCTTAACTTACTAAGCTTTGGCTTCCTCATCTATAAAATGGAGAAAATAAGTAACTTCCTAAGAGGATTGCTGTAAGGATTAAATGAGATAATTGTGTACTTAACACAGTGTCTAGGACACTGTAGATATTAAATAATCACAGTTTAGCAACAGTACCAATGGAGAAAGGCTTCAATCCAACTGTGGCTGCATGACTAATTCTAGAAGCAAGAGTTATGGTCACCATTTGTATATCTTGGCAGAATATATGAAGACTGAAAATGTGTCTTTTTATTCTTTTTTCTTTCCCCTTTTTGAAAACTGAGATATATTATTTCATATTAATTATATTAACCATATTTTGTTTTTTCCTTTACTATTGTATATGAAGTAAGTAGGTGCTAGATACACTGAATAGACAAGGAATGGCTAATTTTTTCCTCTCAAATCACTGCCACTTATTTGGGGTTGGCTGCCAGGAGCACTGTATTAAGAAGGATGTTGATGCCAGGTCCAAGCTTAGTGAAAAAGAGCTATGATTGATTAACAGCATCTGTAATGAGGTGTGACAATCACTCACTTAAGCATGTGAGGGCTTGTCACACCTCGTTTTAATCCAGAGGTGGCAGGACTGTGGATAACAACAACTAGATGGGGTCACAATGAAACCAGATGGAATGGACAGCAATGGCAGACTGTAGGTGGAGAGACTGATGAACACTCTTATGCTGAACTTGAGACATCTTTTGATATAGTCACAGTGTATGTGTGTGAGTGTGCACGTGGGTTAATTTCCCCTCCACACCTACTCTTCACCCTCCTCCACTCTAGAAGCTGACCTCTATCCAGTATATAAACAGGGTTGTGTGCCCCCTTGCTCTGGTTGATTTGGCCAAGGGAGAGTCCCAAAAGGAGATATGTGTGAGAAAACAGCAAGAGCAAGGTCATTATTTCCCTGGATCTCTCTGCAGGGCTGCTTCAGGCTAGCTGAGGTCCCTTCATATGAAGTCATTGATCCTCTCAGAGCAGGTGACTCTTATGTGATTCTTATTCCTTTAGGTCTCAAAAACCATTTCCTCTTCCCATCCCTTTAAAACAAAAGATGGTAACAGCTTCAATGTTACAAGCTCTAGAGTACACCTATACTATTATAAATAGCCCCTTTGTAAATGAACACTATCAAACTATATTACTTTGAAAAGATCACCCACTTCCCTTCAAGCCCTGACTGACAGACTATGCCTTTGGGTTGCCTCTATGTTGGAAGTGAAGTGAGCATCTGCAGAGACACACTTAAGACAGAATATACCAGGCAGGGGGTTCTTGTAGATCTAAGAAGAAGGATATGTGTCCAGTGGCCCGAGATAGCAATACAGATGCCTACCACACCCACTTCTCCATCTATCTTAAACTGCCCACCAATGATCCAGATCTCTCTCTGCACAGCAGTGTGAACTGAGCAGAATTAAGTCCTACCATTAACAATCTCTAATTTGACCTGATGGCGCAAGATGTCCTCTACTATTCTGTTTCCCTTGATGGAAAATTAAAACTCAAAAATTCATCATCCAAAGGCCAATGAGATGGAGAGGTACAGACAGAGAGGGTGCCGGCGTCAGGTTATCGGCAGATAATCTGACTGAGGAGGACAATGGGGTCCTGCCCTGGTAGTCACCTGCCTTTCTCACCAGCCTGCCCTTTCTGAGGCCAAGTTGTAGAATTCTTTCTTGGTGTCTATATTTGAAGAAAAATGTGCACCTCTGATCCTTATTCACAAAAAAAAAAAAAAAAAAAGAGAGAGAGAGAGAGAAAGAAAGGGACAGAAAGAGAGAGAGGAAGAAAGAAGGAAGGAAGGAAGGAAGGAAGGAAGGAAGGAAGGAAGGAAGGAAGGGGAGGGAGGAAGGGAGGGAAAGAGAGAGAGAGAAAAAGAAAGAAAGGGAGGGAGGGAGGGAGGAAGAAAAAGAAAGATGAAAGGAGGAAGGAAGGACAGACTAACAGATCCCCATTTACCACCCTTCAGCCATCTAAGGACCAATATTTCATGATCAGCAATGCACACTGAATCAGGACAAGAAAGGTGAACCTGCAAATGTGAACTCTCCACCCTCAAGGTAAAGGTGCTGCCCTTGAATACGGCATCCAACGATGTTGTGAATCATACACTGATTCACCTGCACTGATAGGAAATCATACCTGAAAATCCCCATGTGGACTAAGGTGATCCTAGTTCTTAGTAGGACACAGACCCCTCAGAACCATTAAGCCTCCCCCCAGTGTCCAGCATCCAGAGATAAGGCCTCCATAGCAAACACAGGCGAGATAGAGAACTATAGCTCTCTCTCCTATACAAAGGGGAAAGATAGTGCAGGATTTCTCTGAGAAGGCAGGTTGTGAGAACAATCAACACTCTTTAGGGAAACAAAACGGAAAGGAATTAGGGTCAAGGAGGGTTGCAGGTCTCTGCCCCTTAAGCTAGGAAGACAGTAAATCTCACCCCAATTCCATTTTAGTAAGACTCTTTTTAAGCTTCTCCAACCCTTCAATTCACTATCTACAATAGTCTTTTCATCTCTCAAGGTCCACATCAAATGCCTTTTCTTTGGTCAAGGCCTCTCTGACCCTAACCCCTCCCATTCCTGGTCAAAATTAACTGTTCCTTTCTCTACACTCTTAAGGAATGCTAATCTTTTCTTTAGCATATTTTACTTTCTTTTTTTTTTTAATTTCATTTCTTTTCAGCGTAACAGAATTCATAGTTTTACACCACACCCAGTGCTCCATGCAATGCGTGCCCTCCATAATACCCACCACCTGGCTCCCCCAACCTCCCACCCCACCCACCCCCCTTCAAAACCCTCAGGTTGTTTTTCAGAGTCCATAGTCTCTCATGGTTCATATCCCCCCCAATTTCCCTCAACTCCCTTCTCCTCTCCATCTCCCCATGTCCTCCGTGTTATTTGTTGTGCTACGCAAATAAGCATTTTTTACTTTCTAAAGTATGAACATGTTTGCCTCCCCCAAATGGTGTGTGAGCTTGCTAATGGCAGGATCTGTCTTAGTGATTTCTGAATAAAAATGGTCCCTAGATGGTAGTGGAAGAATATTAAATGTTCAGTGAATTTGACAATGACAGAGTCCTTCTATCAATTGGAAGTTGGACAGCCTCCCTTCCCCCACCTCACTCTCATCGTTTTTCCAGATATGCCATTGGTGGGAAAGTAAGGGAACCTCCAATGCAGGTAGAGCTGATTTTCACACCATCATAAGCCTGGGTTCCCACAGAAAGTGGAACCTGAGGCAAGGACTTCTGGAAACAGAAGTAGGTATGGAGGGGGCAGGAAGAATGAAAAAGGGAAGGAGGAAAAGTCAAAATAAGGGTTTTATCAACCCAGTCCCCTCTTGAGCGACTGGGGAGCGGAAGTTCCACTGGGGACACTCTGAAGAGCTGTGGAGAAAGCACCTCAGAATTGCACACCCCCAAGGCCAAGAAGATGGGAGAATATATCCAGAGGCTCCAATTACCCATTGATCAAGGATTACGTCTGGGATCTTACCTACCTCATACTTTTGAGTGTGTGGCTATGTCCCAATGACTGAACAAATGTCTCCAAGAGGCCCAGGTGATGATAGCAGAGATGCCCCAGGACAGAAAGCAAGTGATAAATGGTGCAGTTGAGGTGAGGTGCAGTCAGATCACACCTGAGCAGAGCTGACTGCCACAACAATTAGAGTAAAAGGTGAGCTAAGAGGACGGGATGTGGGCCACAAGAAGGATCTGACACACGTGTTGGGATGATTCTTATTAGCCATTTAGAGTTCTATTCACCTTGGAGACTAAGTCTCACTAATCCTAGCATTAGTCACTGTTAAGCTGTTAGCAAAAAGAAAGGTGTTGCATGGTACAGCTAGAACTTCCCCAAGCTTCCCCAGGCTGTGGGTACAGAGTTATGATAGACACCCAGATTTCAATGGCTCGAACCTTCTAGCTTCTAACTAGCTCTAGCTTCTACCTCCAGTTTGCCTGCTGTTTGCAAGCTTCCCCCAGCTATTTCTCCAGGCCTGCTGAGGGTGCTTGACACATAGAGATGGATCCGTCAGCTATGGTCGCCATGTTCTTCCTCTCCTGAGTGAGAACCCCTGCTGTATAGCCTTTCCCAAGCGGCTCTTTCCTGCCCCCCTCTGCTGCCACGGTCACACTGAGACCACACTGAAAGTGGAACCTTCCTTGCTCCCAACCCTGCCAAACCCTCCAGATGCCAAAATGATACATTGCTTCCACTGTCCTGGTGCCAGGGCCATGTCACGGTTCACCCAGAAATGGGAAGATACTTCTGTCCCCCAGGCCATACTTGGGTCCAGAGGCCACTAGCAGTGCTTTTTCGGACCCAGAGGCTCAGTCAGGAAAGGCAGCTCCCTCAGCTTCAGCTCTGGTGCAAGGATTGTATCTCCCATCTCCCTTGTCCTCTCTCTCCTTACTCTCCACCACCACCACCAACAACACAGCTCACACAGAATGACCTCCTTCCTCCTTCAGACAAAAACACACACCCTCATGCAAATAAACTCAAACAGAGCCAGCAGCTTGCAGCCCACCTCCGCGGTGCTCCGGACATGCCCAGGCAGGCCCGCACACCAGCAGCGCTCACAGCCTCAGCCCTCGCCATCTCTCCCCATCACGGCAACTCTCTGATACCTTCTATACACTAGCGCTTATGTGCATTGGGGCTTAGAGTCCCACGGATGCAAACGGTTTGGCACCAAAAACTCCCAAGGGGTTTGTGGGGTGTTGTTTTTTTTTTTCCTATAGCTACAAAATGAAATCTCATCAGACATTCCAAATAGCTTTTTTTCCTGGCATTCCCTCACAACACTTCACATTTAAAAAAAAAAAAAAGATTTTATTTATATATTTGAGAGAGTGAAAGAGAGAGATTGAGAGAATGGATGGGAGGAGGGGCAGAGGGAGAAGCAGATTCTCCGCTGAGCAGGGAGCCTGATGCGGGGCTCCATCCCAGGACCCTGGGATCATGACCTGAGCCGAAGCAGACACTTAGCAGACTGAGCCACCCAGGCGCCCACATCACCTCACTTTAAAGAAAAATGGGTTTTTGGTTGATAGAGGTACTTAACCTCCAAATGACCTTCCCTCCAAGATCCACATGGTATGAGTAGCTCCAGTACACACAAAGGTTTTCCGGGTATATTCTTAAATGACAAATTTCCCTAAAAAGTAACCTTCGCGGATATCCAACATCAGTCCTCGGTTGTGCCCATAGAAAAAAATGTGTTCACAACATGCTACAGCTTGGTCCAGCTGTCTGAAGAACAACGGCTGATGACAGCCAGGAGCAAAAGAAAATGGCAATAAAATAAGACGGCACATTGACAGCTGAGATCTAGTATGACATCTATGAATGGCTCTGTGGCTCCAGGATTAGATTGCTCTCACTTCAAAAAAGCCATCCATGAGCTCTGTCAATCAGCAACTCAGTCATGCATACATAAAATTCTTAACCCCCATACCCTGCCTAAAAAAAAAAAAAAAAAATTCTTAAAGATGATGCTTGAAAAGCAATGTATAGACCATACACATTCTATTAGAGAATGGTTGCATTTTTCTCCTCATTTTATAATTTTCATTTTCTCCTCATTTTCTCCTCAATTTATAAACTGAGTTGAATTTTAATCCAACCTTTCCCATGCCTCCCTTTTACAAAACGAATTCAATTTATTATTCTCTGTGGACTTCAAATGAAAAAGTAACATCAAAGTCGAACAGAAAATGAAAGCCCCAGTTCAAACATTATTTTGTTTTCCTCTCCCAAGTAAATATTTGCACTTGCTGCAGGAGCTTATGCTGATATGTCTGTCAATTGAATACCTAGTTTTATGAGAAGGTAAGTAGCCAGGAACAAAGGGACACAAACCAAAGCTCCCCTGTGCTCTCTTCCAAGTGACCTCCAGCTGACTGTGCAGATGACCTGTTTAGAAGGAAGACGATTTGGTCTCCATGGAAGCTCAGCGTGTGGGCTCTGCCTTGACAGATTGACAGCTGTGCTAAATGATGTTGAAATTACATGTAATAGATTGTAGATTATGACTATTGTCCAGTAAGGACTGAAGAGCCCCATGCAGTGAGAGGGGACTCAGTTTGGTTATCTTCATACGCTTCATTCCAGAGGAAAAAGGCATAGGCTCTTATTATAAATTGGACTTTTTGTTTGTTGAGGGAGGTGGTAAGTACCACAGTAGTTTCACTAATTAGAAGCTATAAACCCAGAACAACCATTGCCACTCTTTCCTAGAATGAAACATAGCTGTGCTCCGTAGGTACCTTTCCGGATGCAACTCTACCCCCAATTTAAAGCTAGGAATAAATGAAATGTCCAATTTTTCAATGTCATAATAGCAAATTAGAGTATAATTAGCCCAAACTGGCATTTGGACTTTGACTCTTTTGGAAACTAGTGGGCTGCTGACCTTCTCCTGATATTTATTTACTGATGTGCATGATTTTCTGTTTTGTTTTGCCTGTATAAAGTAGGACGGTGGGGTTTGTAGGAGGATGACCAGGAGAGAGAAGAGCGATGGAAAGGACACAGGTGTAAACCCCAAGGAAATGGAACAGACGAGCAAGAACAGACTTGAAACTGATACAATTAAGATGGGCCCCCCAAAGACTCCCCAAAATGAGGAGGAACTAAATGCCTGTATGAGAAGGTAGAAGTGTAATGTCTGAAAAATGTGCCTTTTAAAATACTACCATATCTGTTCCCAAAGACTGGGAGCTGGAGGATAAAAATTACCCTGCGGACCTGGGTTTAAACAGCATTCCCTTTGTCATAGGACAGCATGACATGGGTCATGCCCTACCTTTATCCTTTTAGAGCAAAGCTGGCGTATTGCTCAGTAATTAACATCCCTGACCAAAGCACTTGAATCTCTATAAAAACAAAACAAACCAGCAGTCTATTAAGCCACTGGATAGAGGAGAAGAAAGGGGTCAGGGAAATAGGAAGAGAAAATAAGAAAGATATTTTATACTTCATCAAAATATGAAGTCACATTTCATGTTTATCTCCCCCAGCATACTATCACCACCCCCCCCCAAAAAATGAAGCATCATTCACATGGAACTAGCTCCCTTTCTGAGCTAAATGGACCAGTTTAGACAAGTATGCATATTGGGTCCAAAAAGCCACTTCAGGAACTAGGGTCTGAAGTCACTGAGTGTCAAAGGAAACTTCCATCATGCAGTCACACCCACATATTGTCTGGGGGCCAGCTACTAAGGTGTGGCTGGCAGCCTAGCAGAAACGCAGAATCTGAGCCCCACCTACTATGTCTGCCCCCAGGATTTACATGTACATTAAAATTCACCCCAGCTCAGGTGATCTGTCTTGATCCTTCAAATGTATGGAGAGAGGCCAAAAGGGAGAACTTAAATTTAAAAAAAAAAATGGGGTGCCTAGGTGGCTTAGTAATGTAAGTGTCTGATTTTGCCTCAGATCATGATCTCAGGGTCCAGAAATCGAGCCCGTGTTGGGCTCCCTGCTCCACAGAGAGTCTGCTTGTCCCGCTCCCTCGGCCCCTTACCACGCTTATGCTCCCTCTCTCTCTCCCTCTCCCCACCTCTCTCTCTCTCTCTCTCTGTCTCTCAAATAAATAAATAAAATCTTTAAAGAAATCTGAAAGTAGTGAAGGTGCTGTCTCATCCTTTCTTTCTTGCCTCTCCCATTAAGAAAAGCTTCCCAAAATGCAAGTGTATTTTGTTTAAGAAAAATAGAAAGTACATACATATATATATATATACACACATATATATATTTATGTGTTTATATTCACAAAAAAAGAAACACAGAACATATAAAAACAATCTGGTTACTTAGAAGGTATGAGGGAAGAGAACAGGGTAGAAGGGATGTAAGAGGGAATGACAGCTCTCCAAGTATACCTTTTGGTATAGTTCTGATTTACAGGAGGGTGATAACATTCTGCATATTCAAAAAACAAAATAAGGGACTCCTGGGTGGCTCAGTCAGTTAAGCATCTGCCTTTAGCTCAGGTCATGATCCCAGGGTCCTAGATCGAGTCCCACATCAGGCTCCTGTGTAGCAAGGAGCCTGCTTCTCCCTCTGCCCACCACTCCACCGCTTGTTCTCTGACAAATAAATTAAATCTTAAAAAATAAATTAATTAAATTAAACCAACAGTGACAGAGGAAAGAAAAACCTAAACCAAACTAAAACAAAAATAAATAAATAACTGTATTTAAGTGAATTCTATAACCACATTGAAGAAGATAAAAATGAAACGAAGAACTAATCTAAGTAACTTGTGAGCATAGTATTTGACTGTACAGATGGTCCCCCAACTTATGATCATTCAGCTGGCAATTTTTCAACTTTACAATGGATGCAGAAGAAAAATGTATTCATAGAAACTGTACTTCAAATTTTGAATTTTGATTTTTTTCCTGGGATAGCAATATGCAGTACAAGACTCTCTCGTGATGCTGGACAGAGCCAAGGAGCCTCAGCTCTCAGTCAGCCCCGTGATCACAGACAGACGTAAACTTACAACCATTGTGCATCTGTGCAATCATTCAGTTTTTCACTTTGAGTACAGTATTCAGTTACATAAGACATTGCCATTTTATTACAGAAGTGCTTTGTGGGGGCACTGGGTGGCTCAGGTTGGTTAAGTGACTGACTCTTGATCTCAGCTCAGGTCTTGATTTCAGGTCATGAGTTCAAGCCCTGCATTGGCCTCCATGCTGGGTGTGGAGGCTACATACATACAAAAAAATAAAATAAAATAGGCTTTGTGAGCGATGATTTTGCCCAACTGTAGGCTAATGTAAGTGTTCTGAGAACGTTTAAAATAGGTTAGGCTAAGCTATAATGTTTGATAAGTTAGGTGTATTTCACGCACTTTCAACTTATAATGGGTTTATCAGGACATAACCCCATCATTTGTTAGCCCCCGGTCTTGGGTAAGATTGATTGATGACAAGAGTTACAAACAAATCTTGAACTCTTTTTTTTTTTTTAAGATTTATTTATTTTAGAAAGAAAGAGAGCAAGCGAGCAGGAGGAGAGGCAGAGAGGGAGACGGGGAGAGAATCCTCAAGCAGACTCCCCGCTGAGCAGGGAGCCCAACACAGGGCTTGATCCCAGGCCCTGAGATTGTGACCTGAGCCAAAATCAAGAGTCAGATGCCTAACTGACGGAGCCACCCAGGTGCCTCCCTGAACTCTTTTAATACCTTTGTTTCTTGTACAGTAATTGGCACAGCAATTCTGAAGTTCTGTTAAATGTATTGGAGGAGTGAACAAATGAGTACATGTATGATGTTGTTGGGAATCAAGGACCGGTGCCTGCTTGAGACACACACCCTTAGTCACATGTAAGAGCTATTCACCTGGGCCTAGCATCAGGTATACTTTATATGGGAATCAAGACACACAATAAGAGATAGACACAGGGAGTTCCAGATGGACACACAGAGGAAAAGGCAAAGTGGAGATGAAGGTAGAGAGGAGACAATGCAGCCGTGGCCAAGGATTGCCTACAGCCACCATAAGCCAGAAAAGACAAGAACAGATTCTCCCTTAGAACCTCCAAAGGGAGCATGGCCCTGCCCACATCCTGACCTCAGACTTCCAGCCTCCAGGTCTGTGAGAGAAAACATGTCTGCTGTTTTAAGTCCCCAAATGTGTGATAATTCATTAAAACCTCAGGAAACCTGCAAAGTAGGAGTACTATCATCTCCACTTTCTAGATAGGGCAATAGAGGCATAAAGAGCTCAAATAACTTGTTGAAGTTCCAGAACTAATCAATATTTTAATAGTAAATGTTAACCCAGGAAATGTGATTCTAAAGATAGCCCTTTATAACCTCTATTTCAGACTCTTTCCGCCACACTCTCATTAAAGATAACAGCTACCTGGAGTAGCTATCTTTCCATATCAAAATGTGATTATGTAGAAAAGGAAGTCACAGAACCATATACAGGGATACTTCAGTAAGCAAGAATGGAACCTTACTGTTAGTAAAAGTTCATGGAAAGGCTGGGTAATGAATTAAAAGAAATAAATACCAAGCTGAGCTCAAAAGAAAGGAAAATCCCCAGTAGCCAGAAAAGAAGGAACACAAAACCAGAGCAATAAGTGGATGAGTAAGGGCAGGGGATTAACATCCATGGAGGAGCAAGAGGCTTGGTCTCAGAATGTACAAATAAGGAGTAGGAAATGAAACCCCCTTTTAAAGCCAGGACTCATGAAGTGCCATCCCTCAGTCAAGTATGATGAGACATAAACTCCACTCGCCCCCTAAGGGAGGTTGAAGAAAGCTGGTCCATGCACTGTATATGGGAAAAAGAGCCCTCATTAGAAACAGCAGGCCCAGGTCTGTTCCACACATATATGTGAGGTCTGAATTCATAAAAACCAGGCAGTATGAGAATCTCCAGCCAAGAAATTAATGTAAATATGGGTCCCACATAGGTGAAAACCCTGGGACTTCAAGCAAAAGCAAACACAAAACTGCTTAGAAACAAACCTTAAGCATCTGCCTTTGGCTCAGGTCATGATCCCTGAGTCCTGGAATGGAGCCCCATATCAGGCTCCCTGTTCAATGGGGAGTCTGCTTCTCCCTCTACCCCTCCTCCTGCTTGTGCACAAGCTTCCTCTCTCTCTCTCTCTCTCTCTCTCTCTCTCTGAAATAAATAAATATTTAGAAATAAGCCTCTAAACCCTAAAACATACAGAACATTCTAAGGCACACAAACACATACAAATAAATAGAGCTGGGCTGAAAATGAGCTCAAAATTTAAAATTCCAAAGAACAGGAGAAAAGGGGTCACCATGAGGAAGAGTCAACAGTCATTGCAAATAGAAAGATCTGGGTGGTCAATAATATGACAAACTGAAAGTCACTGTTTCAATAATTATGTTTCAACTGATAAAATAAAGACTAGAAACCTTAAGGAAAGAACAGGCATTGTGTAAAACAAACTGGCAGGTCTGAAAATGACCAAACAAAACTTCTAGAAGTGAAAATATAAAATTCAACAGGTAAAAGAGCAGGTTGGAGACGGTTGATGAGAACACAGATGGGAAGGAAATATCCAAAATACAGCAATGAAAGATAAAGAGATGGAAAATATGAGAGAGCAATTAAGAGAGATAAGAAAGTAAAAAATCTATCTCATTAGAATTCCAGGAGAGGGGCGCCTGGCTGGCTCAGTCGTGAAGCATCTGCCTTCGGCTCAGGTCATGATCCCAGGGTCCTAGGATCGAGCCCTGCATTAGGCTCCCTGCTCAGCGGGAAGCCTGCTTCTCCCTCTCCCACTAACCTGGCTTGTGTTCCCTCTCTCGCTGTCTCTATGTCAATTAAATAAATAAAATCTTTAAAAATAAAAATAAAATAAAGCAACTGCTTATAAGAGTGAGAGCAGAGGTTCAGGGAAATAAACAAGGAGTGGCGAAACACTCAGAAGCTAGTTAGAGCAAGGAGTTTGCAAGGGCAAGGTGACCAGAGCTCAAAGAAAGCAGCAATGAAGAAGTTTGCCCAGAACAGTAGCTATCCCTTCAGTGACGGATGCAGCTGTCCCCCAGTAAACTGGCATGGGGGGAGCCCACGGAATAAACACACCAACCTCACTCTCCTTGGCCCTTGGAGCCTCTGCTGGTGCATCACACTAATGGAACTCTACTGGAAGCAAAAGGGCAAGAGAAGATGTAATCCACCCATTAACCTTCTCGGTTCAGGGTCTTCAAGTAAGGCTAGTAACAGCTCTCCTCACTGTAGCCCCAGGGTACTTAATCAATTTTCCTAAACCCTGCCCCTACCTTTGTAAAGAGCCCTGGGGCAGTATGCTATTGCCTCCTGCTAGAACCCTAACATCCTTTACAGGTAGGCCAGTGTGTGTGCATTGTAAGTGGGAAAGAGAGAGAAGGGAGAGAAATACAGAGAAAGCCTACACGTAAATATAATGGCTTTGTAAATGGTGAAATGTGTATACATAGGGTTATTTAGAGACTTGCTTACGCTCAAACATAATCTCCCAAGTAAGGCAGGGCCAGGTTGTGGAGGCCTGGGAAAGGCAACAAGAAGTCCTATGAAAACTGAGGCAATGATGTGTTTAAAAAGACAACAGTGAAATCTCATCTCTGACTATCTAGAATGCTTCAAGAAATAGGTGAACCTTCACTTTGGCCCAAACTGAAGCTTGGCGTTATAATGTATAACGCTTGCTAGATTTTGTTATTAATCTACCCCCATAGCTAATCATTGCTTGAAACCCAAATATCCATATGCTGAGGCTTGGGGTGACATCTGGCTTTTGATGGATTAGGAGGCAGGTCCTCTTGCGTGTGAATGTTGCTACCTGGAAAGGGACACATCCGGGCTCCAAGGGCAGTCTGCTGGGCTGGATTTAGAGGGAAGAGCGCCATCTACTGAACACTGCTCAGCCTAACGGTTCCCTGTGTGCTTTCCCTCTCCGCCCTACTAGTTGATTGTTGCAGCTCAGACTAGCTCATGAGAATTCACAAGATTTCAGCTGGGGGTTGGAGGAAAGGGAACCTGTGGCCCCAGAGTAACACTTCACTATATGAAAAATCCCAAGTTTTGGCAAGAACTATTTGTTCTTAACATCGTAGTGCTATTAGGCAAGGATAATGATTGATAGAAGTCATTTTACTAGGCAGTCAGATACAAGTGTCAATTTCTCAGAGTTTATATGAGAAATGACATCAGCAGCACAATTGTCTGGTGAAGACTGTGGAAGGATACAAGAGTTAGTAGAGCCAGCTAGAAGCCTTTGGTTCTTAACAGGAACCACTTCTCCCTGACACCCCAGCCTGCACCCCTGGAGGGAATACATAAATCCTACTTTTGTCCCTTATCTGTAATAGAAATTCAGGTGCAGGTGAAGGAGACAGGAGGAGGCATGCTGGTCACCTGTGGTCATCCTATTTTCTGCAAGAAGTAGGCTTTTGTACATCTCAAGTGGGGCAGAATAAAAAGGCTTCAGCTTAGAGAGCAGCAAGCAATGGGACTCAGTGGGTCAAATAGGCTCACAGAAGATTCCACCAACCATAGACAGAAAGCTTCACAAGGGACTAGCAGTCAGTCTCTTCCGAGATGATATGCAAATGCGGCTGTCTTTGGGCTATGAGTCAAACCCTGATTGGCATGCAAATGCACATATATTCCTTCCAGCTCCAAAATTCTATGGCAACTTACACCCACATTAAACTATGTGATAAAACACAGCTCAGAGCTGCATCAAAACCAGCGCTCCCTGAAATGCAAATCAAAACCACAATGCGGTATCACCTCACACCTGCCAGAGTGTCTATTATCAAGAAGACAAAAGATAACAAATGCAGGCAAGGACGTACAGGGAAGGAAACCCTTGTGCACTGAGCCTGGGAATGCAAATGGGGGCAGCCACTATGGAAAACAGTATGGAGATTCCTCAAAAAAATTAAAAATAGAACGAGCATATGATCCAGCAATCTCACTTCTGCATACATATCCAAAGGAAGTGAAATCACTATCTCAAGGAAATATCTGCTCTGCTCTATTCATGCAGCATTATTCACAAGAGGCAAGATATGAAAACAACCTAAGTGTCGACAGAGGGATGGATTTAAAATATGGTGTGTATATATACAATAGAGTATTATTCAGCCTTTAAAAAAAGGAAATCCTGCCATTTGTGCCAACACAGATGAACCTGGAAAGCATGATGCCAAGTGAAGTAAGTCAGACAGAAAAAGATAAATATTGTATGGCATCGCTTATGTGTGGACTCTTCACCAAAAAAGAGATAAATTCCTAGAAACAGGGAGCAGAATGATTGGCTGAGAGGTGGGGGGAGGGGTAGGGTAAAGTTGGTCAAAGGGTACAAACTTTCAGTCATGAGGTAAATAAGTACTGAAGAACTAATGTACAGCATGGTGATTATAGTCAATAACAGTATGTTGTATACTTGACATTGACTAAGAGACCATTTCTTAAGCATTTTCACCAAAAGAAAAAATAAACTAACAATGTGAGGTGACAGATGTGTTAACTTGGTTATGGTAAACTTTTCACAGTGTGTACAGACACCAAATCATCGTGTTGCACACTTGAAATGTATTACAATTTTATTTGTCAATGATACCTCAGTAAAGCTGGGGGGTGGAAAAGAGAGTGCCCTCAGCCTTTATTACTACTGCATGAATTCCTGTGCTATCACCCAAAAGGCTGGAGGAGTTTCTTCCTCAACAGCTGTGCCCTTGGGTCTATGACATTTCCCTGGCTGTGTTACTTCTCTCATTATATCCTCCTTATTATAGAACTGAAAACTCAGGTTTAGAAAAAAGTATCTCCATACCTCCACAAAAAAAGTTAATATACATAGTAAATAATTAAAAGAATGCCACATTCCACACCTTTAATTGCTTTGTATTTCATTCTTCCTGCCCAAGCAGGAGTCACCTCACCACTCGTACTTTCACTCATTCATTTGTTGGATTTCCAGCCATCTGTGTTGAATTCCACCATCTGGCTGTCTTAGAGTGCAATGACATAGTAGCTGGGTTTTATGGATTTCCAACAGAGTGAAGTGCTTTCTATTATTTCAGCAAAGTTTTAGTACTATGGACTGGCAGCCTGCAAGCAACTTTTGTTAAATCATCTTTGGTACTTCTACCAACGATTAGACTTTCAAGAGTCACACATATTCAGCAAATCCCTCATTTGGCTTGGTGCTGCTGACCACCTTCCCATTTCATATCAGGACCATTACAGAGAGAATCTCTCTCTCTCTCTCTCTCTCTCTCACACACACACACACACTTTTGTGTGATAGGGAAGCATGAAATAGAAAGCCTTCCACTTTCTGTGGTGCTTAGCAATCCTTCTCTGTGTTCCAGTCTCATTTCTCACATTCACAATTTCTAAACTTTATCTCCCTTCCTAAGTCTCCTTTGTCTCACCATCTCTTCTCCTTCTGCACAGAGAGAAAAATGGCAATATGAGGAATGAACTCCTTTCATTTCTTGCTCTCCCATTTCCACCTCTTTGCCTCCATTCCTAACCACACCTCTGTCCCCAGTCAGATGTCCCTCCTCTTGTTCAGGACTAGTCTTTCCACCTGAGCTTCCATTCCAACATTTCCCCCTTTCTCAGAGACAAGAAAGAAAGAAAGCAGAGGGAAAGAAAGAAAGAAAGGGAGGAAGAGAGAAAGAAAGAAAGAAAAAGGAGAAAAGGAAGAAAGCAAGCAAGAAAGTGGAGATGGAGGTGAAAAGAAAAGAAACAGACTACAAAGGGTAGGGAAGGAAAGGGAAGGGAAGGGAAAGGAAAATTTCCTAAAGACAACATGCCCCTGATTTTCACTCAATCTCTTTGCTTCCCACACAGACCAGCTACCCTTAAGAGTGTGCTCTCGGGGCACTTGGGTGGCCCAGTCAGTTAATTGACTGCCTTCGGCTCAGGTCATGATCCCAGGGTCCTAATCAAGCCCAGCATTGGGCTCCATTCTCAGTAGGGAGCCTGCTTCTCTCCCTGCCCCTCCCCCTGCTCATGCTTTCTCTCTCTTCCTCCCTCCCCCACCTTAAATAAATAATCTTTAAAAAAAAAAAAAAAGATTTACTTATTTGGGGCCCCTTGTTAGCTCAGTCAGCTAGACATCTGCCTTCACCTCAGGTCCTCATCCCTGGGTACTGGGATCAAGCCCTATGTGAGGCTCTCTGCTTTGTGGGGAACCTGATTCTCCCTCTGCCTCTGCCTGTCACTCCTCCTACTTGTTCTCTCTCTCACATAAATAACTAAAATCTTTAAAAAAAAAAAAAAGTGTGTGCTCTCTACTTGAGTCTCCATTCTCTCATGAACTACCCTTTCATCAACTGAGTGCAATCTGGGTTCACCCTCCACTACTTACCTAAGCCCTAACTGAAGTAGATTTGTGTGAGGGTATGTGTAGTGCCTCATAGGGTGCCTGGCATAGGATGAAGCTCAATAGCAAACTTCTCTGGCCAGTCTCACTCTGTAAACTAGATGGGAGCTTTCCAGTTCTTCCTTGACTTGACTTTTCTATGTCAGTGATGCCTCCCCTTCTGAAATTTCCCTTATTTACTTCCAGATCTCTTCTCTCTCCTAGTGTTTGTCCTACCTCTAACTACCTCTTATGTCTCCTTTTAAGGATCCTACCCTCTCAATGCCTTAAATTAGGGCCATTTTTAGTCTTCAACTCTTGGTTTTATACTCTGATTGGGTGACTCTATTAACTTCCACAAAAGCTTTACCATTTCCATTCATTTGACATACATAATGGGTTCCTACTATATATCTGTTCTATAATCCTCCTCACTGGACCTCTCCATTGGAAGGAGACACACACACACACACACACACACACACACACACACACAATTATTCTTCATTCTCTCCTTCTTGTTTAAGTAAATGACCCCCATCCACTAAGTTAGTCAAGTAAGAAACCAGTAATAATGTTAAAATTGCTTTTCACCTATCCCACATCCAAAGAATCACCAGGTCCTGTGGATTCTACCTTCTAAATTCTCTAGACTCTCTCCCAGTGTCTCCAGTCTCCTGGCTGGCTTCCATTCACACTTCATCCTTCCTCATCTGAATTACGGCAGCAGCCTTTTCACTGGCCTCTCATGTCCATTTTAGGTCCCTGTCAAGCCATTCTCCACACCGGCCTTTCTAAAACATGATCTAATAACAGCATTTCTCTATCTAAAAAAATTCAGTGGATCTCACTGCCCCAGTATAAAATCCAAATCCATCAAAGAGTCAGTGATCTGGCTCTCACCAACCTGCCCACAATCACGTCTTGACACCCACTGTCCTACTTATACTATCTGTGGTTTCCCCTTCCCTCCCACGCCTCCATGACTGTACACACTGGTACCTCCTCTCAGATCCTCTTCACCTCTTCCTTTCTGTCCAGGTGGGTTCTCAAATCCAGACTCAGATCAACTGTCATCTCCTCCAGAATATTTCTGTCCTTTTCCCTTACATCCACAGCGTGAAACAGGTGCTGCTTGCCAGGGAAACCTAAAGCACTCTGTACTTCCCTCTGCAATATAACTTATCACGCACTTGTAACTGACATTTACATAGCCATCTGCCCTATGTTTTAAGCTATATTGTAAGCTCGCCAAGGCCAGGGGCTATTAATATTCAGTATCAACAATACCTATCACAGTGCCAAAAACATAGTAGGTATTCAATAAGCGTATGTCGATTCAATGTTGGTAGAGTAAAAGCACTACAAAGCCTTCCCTGGCCTCACCAGCTATGGTGCCAGAGAAGTCATAGTAACAGTACTAACTCAAAGTCCAGTGAATTCAGGCCCCATCTTTTCAACATGACAGCCTGCAAATATACACACATACACACATTCTGTACACACAGGGCAAAGCGCTCCAGAAGGGCTGGCATTTGATTCCTTCCACCTGCCAGAGCTCCCTGTTCCACCTGACCTCACCATGGTCTCCAGCAGTCACAGGTGCCCCCTTTCTGGCACCTCCACGGGTGCCCTAAATCCTTGGGTGGTCTGTGGCAAAGAAGAAGAGGTGGAAGTAAACAGAGGAAGCCGACCTCCCTTCACTAAAGGTGCCCCCAAACAAAACAGTTTGTGCTATAATTTATGACATACCTGTGAGTGTAATCTTTTTATCACGAATCTGTGTCCCCCCTGCTCGGCCTGGGGCCAGAGGTAGACCAGTAGGGGTTGTTGTCTGAGAGAAATATGAGTATTGGACATGAGGCTGACTCGGTCACTTTTCCTTTCCAAAAATTACAGCATTCTTTAGAGAGGAAGTTCATCTGCCCGGTTCCTCTCTCCCTCTGCCCTGCCCCTGTAGGGCACTGGCTATGAATGATTCTCATCTACACTCAAGAGGGACTCCAGTCCTCTCTGTACCATGCATCAGACACCATGCTGGCAGTGGGGCCAGATGGTCAACCAGGCAGACATGCCATCATGGAGGCAATAGCACAGAGGTGAGAGGCAGGCTGCTGGAGCCATACGGCCTGGGTTTACATGCTAGCCCAGCCATCTTCTAGCTTCTGTGACCTTCAGCCTAATATTTTAACCTCTGTGTGCCTCAGTTCCCTCACCTGTAAATGGGTGAAAATATAGTACCTACTGTATAAGGTTGTTATAAGGAACAAGTTAATTCATGTTCAACAGCACTGCGTGTCACATAACAAGTCCTCTATAAAAGTTACCTACTATTATTATAATCTAGTGGGAGATAAACAATAAAATAAAGAGACCAATGAGCAAAATAATTACGAGTCATGGTAAGTGCTAAGACAGGAAGAGCCAGCCACACAAATAGCTGGGAGTATATAAAATTCCTGGCAGGGAGAGTCCCTGAGATGGAAAGGAGTTTGGTGAATCTTACCACTTGAAAGAGGGTTCGTGAGCTGAGCAGAGTGAGCCAGGCCCCGAACAGCACAGGAAGAGGAGAGGGAAGATTAGATTGCATGAGGCCGATGGGCTGCAGCAGAAAATTTCAATTTCATTCTGTGTTAAATGGAAAGCCATTGGAGGGCTTTAAACATTATCTAATCTACATGTTTTAAGATTACTCTGACTAATGGACTGAAGGGTAAGCAAGAGGAGAAACAGGAAGATAATTAGGAGGTGATAGCCGGCGTCCAGGATAGAGACAGCAGTAGCTGGCACGAGGGGGTGGCGGTGGACATACCAGGAATCAATGGACTAGAGAGTTATCTGTGGAGAAAATCCAGTGGATTCTGCAACAGGGCAGAGCTGGCTGAAGCATTAAAGGTTAAGGGAAGGTGAATTATCTCCCTAATGTAACCTGAAAGAGAGAGAGGCTTCTATTTGTAAACATGGCTTTGGTTTTCCCTGGGAGACACACAATCACTACTGCCCACAGCATAAAACAGTGATTTCCTGGGAGCCTACAGAGGCTAGAGCTCTAGGCTTGGTAGAAATGACTTCCTCCCAGGATAGGTGCACAGATAACTTCTTTTTTCCGTGATACATGTGCCTGAAACCACTGTTTTTTAAGTCATCAAACTTATATTGATAAATCCTCTAAATAATAAAACTGCATACAAAATAGGTATTAACTATAATAATCATGAAAGAATTAACTGACATATTTCAGGTCACTTTGAAAACAATAGATTCATATTTTATAGGTTATGTGTGTTTTGTGGTACTTTGTGGGCCCTTCTGTTGTAAATATATGCAGCATATTTATGAATATCTTATAGAAATTACAATGTAATTTTGTTTTAAATGATTGGATTGATTTTATACTATTTTCCTTTGTAAATATTGATGACCGTATGCATGATTGTTTTATATGCTACACTTTCAGTCAAGAATTGTAGCCCTGAAAAGGGAAATGAAATTTCCTTCATGACAGTTTTTGGAAACCCATTCTAGCAAAAGTGGGGTCTGCTTATGAGCTCTGTTTACTTTTCCTGGGGTCAGAGTCACACAGCAGAGGTTTTAGAGTCATTGTTTAGTATCCTCTTTCCTCTGCTCCCAAATAACTGAAGCTTTCTCTCTCATAATCTCTCTTGTCACTAAAAATGTAGGGTCCCTCTAAGAACAGTATGACAAAAACATGGCAAGTGCAAGAAAAATAATCAAATCAAATCAGCATTTATTTATCAAATAACTAATACTTGAACTCCGTTCTCTATATATTCTACTTCCAAACTTCGTTATTTTATCCCAACTAAAAGTAAAGTACATGTGGGTTGGACCACCTAAGGAAGTAAACAGGTATTTAAATAGACTGGGGAAAAGGTATAGTCAAAGAAAAATAAAGGAAAATAAGAGAAACCACCCAAATTTAGGGGCTACTGGCTCCTTATGCACTTCTCTTGGATGGCTTTCTTTAAAAAGAGAGAGAGAGAGGTTTTATTTATTTATTTGAGAGAGAAAGAGAGCATCAGCGGAGGTGGAGGGGCAGACGGGCAGAGGGAGAGGGACAAGCAGACTTCCCACTGAGCAGGGAGCCAGATGTGGGGCTCAATTCCAGGACACCAAGATCATGATCTGAGCCAAAGGCAGATGCTTAACTGACTGAAACATCCAGGTGTCCCTCCAGACCACTTTCAAGATAAAAACTCAAGAGAATTGGGGTACCTGGCTGGCTCAGTCAGTGGAGCATTTGACTATTAATCTCAGGGTTGTGAGTTCAAGCCCCATGCTGGGTATGAAGCCTACCTAAAAACAAACAAGCCAACCAACAAACAACAAACTCAAGAGAATTAACATTTGTTGCATATATAAACTTAGGGAAGACTAAGCTAATGTGAAAGCAAATGACCTTCTTAGGAAAGTCACGTTTCTTACTAACCATAGAACAGGCAAATTCAGCACATGGGTAGGATAACACGATGAAGAGAATAAGCAGAGCCAGCACTAGGAGATTAGGACAGAGTGTGTGAGAAGTCATGTCAATTTCCGTTTATTCAATTAATGCATGGATGAAGACTAGCAGATGGGAAGCCAGCCAAGGGACTCAAGGTTAAAATGTATACTTTGAGTTTAACATTATGCAGACAATAATTCACAAGTTTTGGGCTGTTTCAAAATGTCTGAACTAGGAGTTTCTCAAATCCATTGCTAAGCTAGGAATTCTATATAATAAGCTCATAAACATATAAGTGGGAGTCTGGGGTTGAGGGAGACTACATGTCTCCAAAATGGTCATCCTTCATGTTAATGTAAGAGGATGATCTGCTTCTTAACTACCTTGATGTTAAGGATCTGTTTCACCCATTTGGTCAGTATCCAAGACGGCAGGCCTAACTGATTGTCTAAGACTAACTCCTCCTCGGGCCCAGCCAAAGTGCAGCGAAATTATCAAATTTAAAGGAGAGCAGATTCAAAATGGCTATTTTTAAATGGGGCATGTCATTTTTGAAGGCTAAGGGAAAAAAAATCAGAGAAGGAAAGTAGGCGTACAGAGGGCTATGCTGCTATTAGAAATTTCAATAAAATAACAGGATACCCACCTCCCAAAAAAATTTGAAGAAAGACCAACTGGTCTCCCTGCTTTCGCCCCTTGTGTTCCCACAATCTAGTTTCAACACAGAATCCAGGTAATTCTATTAAACACAAATCAGATCATGCCCCTTGTCTCTTCTAAGATTATTTATTTATTTATTTATTTATTTATTTATTTATTTATTTGTCAGAGAGAGAGCGAGCACAGGCAGACAGAGTGGCAGGCAGAGGGAGAAGCAGGCTCCCTGCCGAGCAAGGAGCCCGATGTGGGACTCGATCCCAGGACGCTGGGATCATGACCTGAGCCGAAGGCAGCTGCTTAACCAACTGAACCACCCAGGCATCCCCCCTTGTCTCTTCTAAACCTTCCAATGCCTTCTGACATCATTCAGAGTAATTGCCAAATCCTGTAGGGCCCCAAGCTATTTAAATGGCCAGAACAGAAGGCTCCACAAGACATCTCTTCCTTTTTTGGCTCCCCAGTATCTGTACAGCCTTCCCAGCTAGGGGAAATCCTCTGCACGGTACGGTTCTCAGAGGAGGTAGGGCCTACAGCAGTGAAAGAGGGACTGTTCCCTGTCCCCAGTCTCTAACCAGCAGAACAATTGCATGACCCAGGCTAGGCCATTCTGGTCTGCATTTTTTTATTATGTAAATGATCTGCAATGATGGAATCAAGGATGCAGTGGCTGTCACATTATATATAGTGGCAGCATCCCCACCAATGGCAAGCTGTCCATCTTCAGGGATGCCATAGTAGCAACCCAACCAGACTGTTCTTGCTTGTAACCCTGGTGCATTCCTGCCTGCTGAGCTTTCTTTGGCTCCTACCCATTTTCTGAGGCTGGTTCTATGACCTCTTCTCTGATTCCGAGAGTTGTTATGACCTTCTAATAAATTCCTTTTCTGCTTAGATTAGCCAGAGTTGTTTTCTGTTGTTTAAACCCAAGACTCATGACAGGTAAAATGAGCTTTGTTGCACATCGATGAATCTTTGAATACAGAAGAGAAAGGCTAAAGTCTAGTAGGGCGTGCTGAGAGCCAGCTGGCTCTGAATAAAGTAGAAAGAATTGAGTTTCTTGGGGCACCCAAGGAGAGGTGGCCTGGGATGTAATCTTGAAGGAGAGAGGGGTCTGAGTAGTAGGGCTGAGGAACCCATGAAAGGAAGAGATCAGGGAAAAAATTGAAAAAACTGTTGCTCCAATGACCAACAAGAGGAAAGGCAAAGGAAAGTGAAATGGTAAAAGCTTAAGTGAAACAGCCTTACTCTTGAGGCTCCTGGGTGGCTCAGTCATTTAAGCATCTCAGGGTCCTGGGATCGAGTTTCACACTGGGCTCCCTGCTCAGTTGGGGGCCTGCTTCTCCCTCTCCCTCTGCTTGGCCCCCACCATGTCAAATAAATAAAATATTTTTTAAAATAATAAATTAAAAAAAATAAAGAGGCTCACTCTTTAGAATCCCATCTCCTACCCTGTATCTTATGTGCCCATAATTCCTTTTCTTACTGGAACTGCTCTGTGAGAGTCAACAGCTCCAAAGCTTTGGGTGAGGTGTCATTTCCTACAGCTAAACTAAAAAAAAATAATTAAATTAAAAATTTAAAAAATCTCTTTTTAATCACTACCTAGGTAAATCTGACTTAAGGGGAAAAAAATGCAGCAGAATATGGGGCATGTATTCTGCTTCTACAGGACTATCAATGATAGGCTTTGTCATTTGGTTGAGTAATTGATGTATTTTATCGCTTTCTAGCCATTATTCAGAGAGAGATCGATTTCCTGAAACGTGAAACTTTGGAATGGTCAACAAAGAATGCTGCATTTATGAGGTGAGTACTGACAGGAACTGTGTAAGTCCCTGTATTACTCAAGTCTCGTGCCCTGCATTCCTCTCTGACCCTGTCTCAGTGTCTTTCCTGGTCTCTTCTCCATGGCCCTGCTTCCTACCGTCTGTGTGTATCTGTCTACCTCTGCCTGGCTCTGCCTTGTCAATTCACCTCCTGTTCAAAAAGGGTTTATCTCACAAATAGCAAGATAACAGATTCAAAGCAGATCAGAAAGTAAAAGAAAAAGGAAAGAAAGACAGAAACTCGGGTAAGAAATGTAAAGAATACCAAAATGCATACTAGGAAGGCCTACTCACCAGCACCAATGGTGCCATCAATTTTATCCACGCTCTCCAGCAGTCACTTCAAAGATGGAAATACAATTGGTGTCCATAAGATAAAATTATGCCAATTGCTCTGGCTTCCTAAATCTGCATAGTAACATAATTTACAAAAGTGATGCATCACAATGACACAATTTGTCAGAAAATCTCTCTGCCTCACAAATGGCCCTGCCACACTTAATAAGCAGAAATAACTGGCAGAGAGTTCACTCACCTTCCTTGGCTGCAAGAGCTGGGTTCCCAGTGTGCTTGATGGAAGTATTGCTTCACACAGCAGGTAATAAATTTGCAGAATTCATTACCCCCAGGAGGAGGTGCAGGCAGGAAATAGAAATGGATTTTAAAAGAATTGGTCAAATTTATAAGTGGTGAAGCCATCAATGGCTCTTATTTTGTTTGCATTTAATAATATTTTATCCTGTGATCAATCCCACCCCTTACCTGCTATCCTAAAGTGCATCCTTACAGCTCCTTGCCTTTCTCTCCAGTGAGATTTCTGATGGTATACATAATATTTGATATATATTGATCTATATACAGAAATACTCTATGTTTACTCTTTGTTGGTAGAAATATATTTCAGATTTCAGTAATATTGCTCAAATGTAGATGTTTTAATAGTCGTCACATTTTCAGCATATTTTGTAACACTACACAACACATAACTAAATTAATAATTACAACACTGTAGTCCCAATGAATACCCTGCTTTAGAACAAATTAATTATGCTTTGAAAACCCAGTAACTGAAGTAAACTTGGCCTCAGGAACATTTTGGAAACTTTCTGATTGTTCAAGGCCCAAAAGGGAGTGAGGAAGGTAATTAGAGTTGGATTAAGCTGGACTGACACTTTGCATGGCCGAGTAGATTAAGTCTCTGCTGTGTCCTGTAGCCGTGGGTGCCTCCCTATTCTATGATTCAGCCGGCCTGAAAGAGGGGATATATGTGGCCAGTCTTGGCAGGAAACCAGCACAGCTCTGCTCTTACGGCTTCAGGGATCACCCATCAATGTGCAGTGTGGCACTTATGGGAACCAGCTCTCTTCAGCCAGACCTGGACATCGGATATCGGTTCCAAAGTCTCTGAGCAGAACGATGGGAGAAAGGATTCTGCTGTACTTCAGGTCACTTTCTTCTCTTCAATTTGGGAACATCCTAGAGAACTAACCAAGTCCTTGAGTATGCTAGGAAAAGGCAACTGGAAGCCAAAGCCTCGTGGGTTTTTGAGGGAAAGGACTTCTGGGCACCCAGTGAAGGAATCCATATCAGCGTATGTTATTTATATCAGGAGGGACTGAGGCTCACAGTGATGGGGTTCTTTGGCCTTTCCGAATGGAATGATTTTTGGAGGTGGGAATGAGTGTAGTAAATGGTTTTGCAGCACAAAGATACACTTTTTTGATGTGCTGGGATTTTCTGCAGCTGCCACTAACACAGCAGAGGTAGATCTCATGACCTAGATACAAGCCAGGAAAAAGAGGTCAGTCCTGTCCTGGTGTACCTTCTCATTAGTCTGGCTGGGACTTGCTCTGAGCCAGAATAAATTGGAACAACACCTTGGACAAATTCCTTAACTTGTCTACATCTTCCTCATCCGTAAAATCAGGCAGTTAGACTAGGTTATCTTAAAGGTCCCATCCAGCTCCAAGCTCCTGTCTCTCTGGTCTGGGCTCATGGTTCTGCTGGTATAAACAACAGTGCTAAGGGCGCTCCTGCCTACTGCCTGTTAAATTTACACGATGCTCCTAAGTACTGATTTTTCTCTCGGTGGCAAGAAAGCAATGCTCATCTCACCAGAATATTCTTGAAGAAATGTAAAAATAAGTTTCTACACACTAACATTTGTACTGAGCAAGAACTGTTTGAGGTTTTTAGGGACCCACTAGAGGTTTTTAGGGACCCAGCTAGAGAGCTGGGCAAGCAAATGTAGGCTACTCAGTTTCCTTCTCTTTCAAATGAAGATGAGGGGTGCCTAGGAGGCTCAGTCAGTTAAGCATCTGACTCTTGGTTTCAGCTCAGGTCATGATCTCGGGGTGGTGAGAGGGAGTTAGCCCCATATCAGGCTCTGTGCTCAGCACAGAGTCTGCTTGTCCCCTCCCTCTGCTCCTCCCCTCACTCTCTCATCCTCAAAATAAAAAAAAAATGAATAACATTTTTTTAAATAAATAAAATAAAATAAAACAAAGAAGCACCTGAGTGCCTCAGTCAGTTAAGCATCTGCCTTAGGCTCAAGTCATGATCTCAGGGTCCTGGGATCCAACCCAGTGTTAGGGTGAAGCTCCCTGCTCAGTGGGAAGTCTGCCTCTCACTCTCCCTCCACCTCCCCACCCCCAACTCTCTCTCTCTCTCTCTCAAATACATAAAATCTTCCCAAAAAATAATAAAATAAAATAGAAGAGGAAAAGGACACCTATCTCAAGATGGGGTATGGATTAAATGAAACCGTATTCAGCCAGCACTATGTCCTGTGTAAATAATCCTATGAATGCTATGGTGAGCACTATCATGAGGTGGCCATGATTGCCTCTGCACAGGAAAAAACACTAAGGTTCAGAGAGGTGAAGAAAAGTCACTAAGGCTACATAACTATGACACAGTAGACTGGCTTTTCTTTTGGTACACTGGCTTTTAAACACACAAAAATTTGACTCCAGATCTCTTGCTCTCAGCCCAGTATATGTATGACTTGTTTGGCTTTGCCATCCTCAATGTGTGTGTGCTTTGCAGTCAGACAGACAGAGATATAAACAAGCCAATGACTAGCACACACAAGCAATGACTCTAGACAACTGAACTCGTTTTGCTAGGTCTTGGCTTCCTCATCTGTGAGGATTAAAAGAGATTTTTTATATACATATATGCATATATACGCACATATGTGTGTTTACACACACACACACACACACACACATACATACCTATAAAGCAGGTAACACATGGTGCTTTGTAACATGGTAGATGTTTAACAGATAGCGGTTTTTATCCTGAATTTGTAAGTCCCTAAAACAAACTCTGAGAACAGAGTTTGGATGCAGGATTTTACTTCAGAGGTGATCCTCATAAGTACAAATAATAAGGTGGGCAAAGCAAGACAGGGAAAAGAGAGGGTCAATAAAGGATGGATTAGTGGCTCAAGCCCATCTAGACTATCTGAGAAGGGTGCCTGGGTGGCTCAGTTGGTTAAGCCTCTGCCTTTGGCTCGGGTCATGATCCCAAGGTCTTGGGATCAAGCCCCACATCAGGCTCCCTGCTCATTGGAGAGTCTGCTTCTCCCTCTGCCTCTCCCCCTACTCATTCTCATTCTCCTTCTCTCATATAAATAAAATCTTTCTTTAAAAAAACATAGATTGTCTGAGAAAATGTGTGAAAGCCACCTCAGAATCATCCCATTAAAGCTGCAGTTCTCAGACTTGAGGACACAGAAAAATCTCCTGGAGGGCTTATTAACACAGATTGCTGAGCTCCATTCTCAGAGTTTCCCATTGAGTAGGTCTGTGATGGGGTCCAAGGACTTGTATTTCTAACAAGTTCCCAGATGATACTGATATTGCTGGTCTAGGAGCCACACTTTGAGAACCACTGCACTAAAAGATGGGATGCTAGGGGTGGGGAGCATCAAGCCACTGACTTGTCCCCTATTGATTAAGATGCCCCATTGTTTGAGAATGAAACTATCACACACATATTTCCAGGTTGACCTACAGAGGTGAAACAAACTTAAACAGCACCAAAGCAAGTTTTCAGGCACAGCAAAAGAGAAGCAGGTGCTACAAGTAAGAAGCCACTGCGTCCCACAGCAGCTGATGAACCCAGGTAAGCTGAGGGCTTGGGGCAGGGCACCAATAGTGTCTGCTATACTTTCTCTTCATTATTATTCCTGTGTTTGTGGCCATTATTAGTCTCCAAACCGAAAGGCTATAGTCTCAAGGTCATTGGTGGAAAAATGTCTGAATCCAGTGGCTATAAAGATGGAAAACTCCCTCACCTTGAGGCTGATGGCAGCCATGAAGGACTCTTCCAGGTCAGTAATTTCTTCATCGAATCAAAGAAATGAGGAGGAGAGGAGTGAAGCAAGGCCAGAGCAATTATCAGTGAGTGACTGTAATGACCAGGAGACCCACTGTGACCCAACACAAACTTCTGACCCCACTGAGGCACATCCAGGCTACAAAGAGGACACATTTTATATGCAAATCATGCAGGGCTCAGTGCTCTCCCACATGCTCTTTGTGCCCTGTGGAGAAAATGGTTAACACTGGTGATAAAAATAGGACTGCTCCATTGTTCTGTTCCGCATGTACATTTAATTGTCAACATTGCAATAGCTTTAACTGCAAATAAGCACAATCTCATTGCCCATCAATTGTTTGATGGGAGGAAAACAGGCAATTTGGAGATGATACTGAGATGAGAAACATCATTATTATCTTTTTGCATGAGGTTTTGTTTTCATTCTTCACTTTCCTTGCCCTTTCCTCAGAGATTATGTTTTTCACAAATTCAACATCAAAATACTGCAGCCAATACGAAATATTCCAGCATTCATCTCAGTCCTGAGGGTTTCATTTACTAATTTCAGATATCTGTAGTAGCTTTTTTTTCCTCAAAACATTTTATATCTCTTAATCCATTCATCCCCATAACAGTGCCTTGAGCTTAGAGTGCTGGAGTACTATTTGCAAATGAGGAAACTAAGGCACAGAATAGCAAACTGACTTGTCCAGAAACTGACTGGCAGTGATAGAACTGATTCACATTAAATTGCAGTGTGTTGCATTTAATTTTGTTCATACTGTTAGAAAGTCTTTGGATATATTAATCAATGAGTATAGAGAATTCCTAACATAGTCCCTCTTCCCTTTATTCAAGCTAGTAGCAGAGCTATGCTCAACGGCCCAATGAAGGTATGTGGTTCAAAAAATACATTATCCTTGGAGAATTCCACAAGTTCCCAGAAGAAGTAGGAAGGAAAGTAGAAGAGCAGAGATGAGGTGTCAGAAATATGTAGCAGAAACATAAAAGAATAAAACAACAACCCCCCCCCAAAAAAAAACATGGAGGGAGACTCTCCCCAGACTGGAAAAGGACTCCCTAAAATTCAAGGCAAGTGAAAGAGAGAGCTGTGTGCTAATGCAGCAGGGATCCAGACTTCCACCTCCTGGCATTATAGCCAAGGTGGAAGCAACATGCTAAGAAGTGCTGTGGGTGCAGGATGCCCTACCCTGGACTCACAAAGCTTTTCACAGTCCCAGCATATTCAGGAAGCAACAGTGTCCCAACACTTTAAAGAATCATGAGGACAAAGACATAGGATGTCTCGGCTTAGAGACAGATGGCCAGTCAGCAAGATCTCCTTAGGTCCCAAAGATCCCTTAGGTCCCAAGATCTCTTTAGGTCCCAAACATGGCACTGGGTAATACCTGAAACAATGAACCAAATCCATGAAGCAGAGGCCAGGGTTAGGGGGCAGTGTAAAGGGAGAAACCTCAGAATGGCTGAGTATTAATTGTCTAGCAGGGGAAAAGTGACTGAATTACACGATAGAAAGTAAGTGATATTTCACACACCTGGAATTTGGGGCTAAGCTTCAACTCTGTTATGGTGTCTGCTATTGCTTTGGTACCATCAACATCCTTGAACCAGGGAGAGTCTTAGGGAAAAGAAGTGAAAGGGCACCAGGGTGGCTCAGTTAAGCATCCAACTCTTGATTTAGGCTCAGGTTATGATCTCAGGGTTGTGAGATCAAGCCCTGCATTGGGTTCCATGCTGAGCATGGAGCCTGCTTAAGATCCTCTCTCCCAGGGTGCCTGGGTGGCTCAGTGGGTTAAAGCCTCTGCTTTCAGCTCAGGTCATGATCCCAGGATCCTGGGATCAAGCCCCGCATCAGGCTCTCTGCTCAGCGGGGAGCCTGCTTCCTCCTCTCTCTCTGCCTGCCTCTCTGCCTGCTTGTGATCTCTGTCTGTCAAAAAATAAATAAAATATTTTTTTAAAAAAATCCTCTCTCCCTCTCCCTCTTCCTCCACCCCTTGCCCCACCCACCTGCATGTATGCTCTCTCTCTCTCTCTAAAAAAAAGAAGTGAATATTTCTCTGACTCTTCCATCCCAAAATGCTGATACCCTCTCCATGTCTTTCCTCTGCTGCCTTCTGGTTCCATGGCTGCATCCTCCTGGATGCTTGCTCACTACCACCTTCCACTACCACCATCAAGACACCATCATGTAGTACCAACTAGATTATCTCTTAATTATTCTCAGTCTTCTCCCCACCCCTGCCCTAGGAGCTGTAACACACAAACTTCCATCAACATAACTTCCATCAGAAGCAACAGATCACTCTGCAGATATTCTCAGATTAGGATACAGGAATGGAGAAAAGCAGGGATCAAAATAGAGAGGAACAGTGGTGAGGTATGAGCTACTAAACCCATCCAAAAGGGACATGGGTTTGAACACTACCACCCCAGCAAAGTACAGAAAGAGCATCTTCAAACTCTGGACATGGCCATTGGGGTGCTGTAGACATAGGAGCCAAGCAGGGCAAAAGGTTCAGAACCACAGCATTATGCTAAGTCATAAAGATCTGGAACCATGGTAAGCCAGGAGAACAGAGTAGATCCCAACTCTACCATTTACATCTGTGTGACTTTGTATGAGAGTCACAGATAACTGTGCTCTCACACAGTAATACTCACCTTAGCAGCAGGAGCATCCCATCATCATCCTCACCTCTCCTCTACTACTCGCAGCTAGGACTTGCCGATAGTCTCTCATACAACAGATCTTATGGTAAGTGCCTCTAAGCTGCACACAAACTGTCTGTAGCATCATTTTGATCACTGGGATCTATGGCACAGAGAGCTTAAATGGTTGCCCCACAAGAATATCCACTGCAGACGCAGAGAGCAAACCCTGTAGTGTGAAGCAGAGCTCCAAAACACACTGTTATACTGTGTAGACAGGTGTGTGGAGGATTGCAGGAAACAGTCCAAGACTGTGTTCCATATACTAGAAAGCCATGCAAAGGGGATATAATCATGGGAAAACCAAGTTCCTTCCGAATCCACGGAGTAGTGGTCAGGACTCTTGGTTGCAAGTGTGTAACCTATCCCTGCAAACCCAAGCAGAAAGAGAATTTACCCAAACGATGCTGAGTGACTGAGAGTCATAGAAGGACTGACAAACAAGATGAGGGTGAACACTTAAGGGCAGTGAGCTATAGTGAAGACCCTGCGATTAGAACAATCCACTCAAGACCCACCACCAACACGTGTTGGCCCCAGCGATTGACCAGGGCTCATCAAGCTTTGCCAGCCCAGACACTCCCTGCCATGCTGCCTGACTGACTCAGTCACGGCCACCAGGAATAATGTCTTTGTCTGACACATACTACCCACACCCCACTTTCTGCCTCTCCTTCAAGTTCTAAGGGCTCATTCAAAAGCAGTTGATCGACTGCACTTAGGTCACAGGCTCAGTCCATATCCTGCTAGGGATCTGTAGCTATTTCACAGTAACACTGTATAACAAACCTCCCCAAAACCCAAGAGCTTAAAGCAACAACCATTTACTTCCCTGGCTCACTGGAGTTCAGCTGGAGTAGCTCGGCTTCAGACTACAGATCAGTGAGGTCAATTCTGCTCCGTGAGTCTCTCATCCTCCTTGGACCACAGGTTCTATGGAGCGTGTCTTCATCATGTACAATGTCATCAGGGCAAGCAAATAAGCTGAAATACATGATGTTTCTTAAGGCCCTGGCTTTAAACTAGCATACTACCACTTCCACGGGTATTCCATATGCCAAAGCAAGTCACAAGTTACAGGACCAGTCCCAACATCAATAGGGAAATACACTCTCCCCACTTTAATAGGAGAGACTGCAAAATCAAATGATAAAGGGCATGGATGGACATAATTCTAACACAAAAAGGTGTAGTATATTGTGAATTCCCTCTATTACAGGAGCCAAAAATAAGGAATGTGCTTCTGCTCCACCAAGGAGTAGAAAGGGTTTTCAGCTTCTACTCAGCCAAGATCAAGCAAATCCACTACTCATTCCAAGGAAGAGGCCTTCCAGAGACAAGGGGACGAGACTAAGAAACCTCAGAAATGAGAAATCCTCTCACTTCACACAGTGAGTTATCATCTCAGCACAAGGTCCAGCTTAGGGTCAAAATTTTATTGCAAGTTTTTGAAGATGTGGATTTATTCAGTATGTCTCAGCCTATGATACCCATCCATTGTGTTACTTCCCTGGATGATTTTTTTTCAATTTTTATTAGAAATGACAGCTCTTTTATTAAAAAAGTAGGAAATATTATATCAAAGAAAAATAAAAGCAACAGTAATCAGGTGTTAAAGGATATGAAAGTCCTATCTTGTGATAGAGAACTAACTGTGTCTTTAGAGGATTTGTGGTCTGAGTGGTTTATTAAATCTGACACCAGGCCTACAATTACCACCAATTATTTGGTCATAGTGTCAGTTCCATTTAAAGTGAGAAAGATAGTGACGGCAACAGCTTATTTTTAATAACTGATTTCAGAGAAAACCATTTTCTGTCCAATTGTTACTTTTTCACCTCCTGATCTCCAAATAAAAGACTTGTACCTATGGGGTTACTGGCGTGAACCCCAACCCAGGAAAGCAGTCACAAGATGCTATTATGGGCTGACAGTAAGTTATATATTCCCTCCACTGCTCATGCATCCTACAAACACAGAGGTGTACCCAACTGGCGCTCGCCCCTGCAGTAAATTCCTCCTGAATATGCTGCATTCAGCCAAAACGCTGAATCTGGAAAATCCCACCATATTACTAAGAGGGCTTCATCCTCGGAGCAGGAAGAGACTTCACAGTGTTTTGTGTGGTAGTGCTTATGTATGATGAAATGCATCCTTCCAGGTCTACGAATCCACCCTGGCTTTACGCATTTAATAAAGAATTAGATGCATTTATCTGGTTGCTTATCTTGAAAGGTGTGGTCCTTGGGTTGAACAAATGGCTTTCAAGTCCCAGGAATGCTAGCAGGCCAGCATCTTACCCCTCATGTGTTAGCTCCTGCCACTAGGAGAGTAGAATTCCAAATTTAAATTTAAACAAAGTTGCCAAATTTAAATGAAGTCATTTTTTTAAAATGACATTTCTCTGAGAAACAAACTGAGGGTTTTGGAGGGGAGAGGGTGAGGAGGTTGGGTGAGCCTGGTGGTGGGTATCAAGGAGGGCACAGACTGCATGGAACACTGGGTGTGGTACATAAACAATGAATTCTGGAAGACTAAAGAGAAATTTTAAAAAAATAAAGTGATTTTAAAAAAGGAACCACAAAAAAAAAAAAAAAAAAAGACATGTCTCCAAAGGCAAAGGAAACAAAAGTGAAAGTGAACTTTTAGGACTTGCTCAAGATCAAAAGCTTCTGCACAGCAAAGCAAACAGTCAACAAAACAATGAAGCACCCACAGAATGGGAGAAGATATTTGCAAATGACACTACAGACAAAGGGCTGGTATCTAAGATCTATAAAAAACTCCTCAAACTCAACACTCACAAAACAGATAATCACGTCAAAAAATGGGCAGAAAACATGAACAGACACTTCTCCAAAGAGGACATACAAATGGCTAATAGACACATGAAAAAAGGTTCATCATCATTAGCCAGCAAGGAGATTCAAATCAAACCCTCACTGAGATACCACCTTACACCAGTTAGAAGGGCCAAAACAAGACAGTAAACAACAAGTGCTGGAGAGGATGTGGAGAAAGAGGAACCCTCTTACACTGTTGGTGGGAATGCAAGTTGGTGCAGCCACTTTGGAAAACAGTGTGGAGATTCCTTAAGAAATTAAAAATAGACCCTATGACCCTGCAATTGCACTACTGAGTATTCACCCCAAAGATACAGATGTGGTGAACAGAAGGGCCATCTGTACCCCAATGTTCATAGCAGAAATGGCCACAGTCGCCCAACTGTGGAAAGAGCCAAGATGCCCTTCAAAAGACAAATGGATAAAGATATGGTCCATATAGACAATGGAGAATTATGCCTCCATCAGAAAGGATGAATACCCAATTTCTGTATCAACATGGATGGGACTGGAGGGGATTATGCTGAGTGAAATAAGTGAAGCAGAGAGAGTCAATTATCATATGGTTTCACTTACTTCTCCTCTCCTTCTCCCAATATCTTCCACAAGTGAGTTGGGGGAAACTGGAGGGGGAGACGAACCATGAGACTGTGGACTCTGAGAAACAATCTGAGGGTTTTGGAGGAGAGGGGGTTGGGTGAGCTTGGTGGTGGGTATTAAGGAGGGCATGGATTGCATGGAGCAGTGGGTATGGTGCATAAACAATGAATCTTGGAACACTGAAAAAATAAATTTAAAAAAACCCTACATTTCTATTTCAAGATACAATCTCTCGCAAATTGCATCAGATGTATGTAATTGGTCGGTATTAAGGAGGGCATGTATTGGGATGCCTGGGTGGCTCAGTTGGTTAAGCCACTGCCTTCAACTCAGGTCATGATCCTGGGTTCTGGGATCGAGTTCTGCATCAGGCTCCCAGCTCTGGGGAGTCTGCTTCTCCCTCTGACCTTCTCCCCTCTCATGCTCTCTCTCTCTCTCTCTCTCAAATAAATAAATAAAATCTTAAAAAAAAAAAAAAAGGAGGGCACTATTGCATGGGGCCCTGGGTCTGGTGCATAAACAATGAATCTTGGAACACTGAAAAAACAAAATTATATTTTAAAAAAACAACAACAAATGTATGTAAATTAGGGACTAAGTATTTTATACCTTAATGTACTTCTAATTCTAGGCACTCGTGTTTGATACTACGTTCAACCCCCTGACCCACCCACCCACCCAATGGACAAGTTTTTGCTTGGCTTGGCTTCAGTTTTCCCCCTGCTCTCTTAATTTATTTTTATGATTCTGGAATTGAAAGCACAACAACAACAAAAACCCAGAAAGCATAAATTTAAGAATTTTCAACCATCCAATCCACTAAGGTGACTGGATAAATAAAGTGTCGAGATTCAATTTTGACATAAAGAGTGACTACTGGTAAGAGATTCAGCTGAGGTCATCTTTTCCAAATGTTGTCAGTTGTGATAGAGTGGGAAAGAAAGGAGAGATGAGGGAAGGAGGAGGACATCAGGGAGAAGTCTGTATATTCTTATTTAAACAGACAAGCAAACAAAGACTGAGAGGACCTTTAAACCTTTTGGTAAAGGCTTCTCACTTGAGGCAACACATGTCATTGTCTCAAGCTCCGAGCCTCTCTTCAGCGTGAACACAGCTGCTTCAGGAGAGAGCGACTGAAATAGAAAACCAGCCATGGTGATGAAATGTGACAACTTGCTTGAGAAAAGACATGTTTGATGTGTTTCCCAACTGGATGTTTCTAAAATTTATGGCAGTTTCAGAAAAGATTTCCAAAGAAATCCTTTCTCTTACTCATTTCAAGCCTCTGAATCTATAATACCCTTATCACTGCTACAGAGAGGCACCAAAGAAAGTTTCTTCCTCACCAGTTTCACAAATTACATTTCAGTCTTCAGAAGATGTGTCTCTCCTTGGCAAACTTCGGTGTCTCCCACAGATCTCTCCCACAGATTATTCTCACTCATCTCCCCCAGCATTGTAAGTAAATTACTTGCTTCCTTGATACTCAGTTTTCTTGTCTGTGCAATGAAGAGGTTCTGCTAAATAATCTTTAATGTCCCTCCCATGTGTAACATCCGGGGACCCGATTTTACCACAAACCTGAAAGCATTTGAAGGGTTCATTGCATCCATAATAATGGGGACAGGGACCTTCTAGAAACATGAAGAGAAAAAAACAAAGATTTGAGTTTTTTAAAAATTGTATTTATTTGACAGAGAGAGAATACAATCAGGCAGAGCAGCAGGCAGAGGGAGAGGGAGAAGCAGGTTCCCCATGGAGCAGGAAGCCCAATGCGGGTCTCGATCCCAGGACCCTGGGATCATGACCTGAGCTGAAGGCAGATGCTTAGCCAACTGAGCCACCCAGGTGCCCCCAAAGAGATGTTTCAAAACAAGGACTGAAAAAAAAATTAAAAAAATAAAACAAGGATTGAGCTTCTAGTAATAGCCAAGTAAACATCCTGCTCTGCGTAGGATAAACCCTCTACATAATCCACATGGAATAAGCCTTCCACAGAGAAATACTATGAAATATGGACATATGTAGGCAGCAGCTACATGGAGGCACAAGAAATTGAAGGAAGTATATTCCTTTGGGGAGTCCATGCATGAGAGAGGGCGGTATGTGGCATAAGTACGCCATTTTGCTGCTTCTCTTATAACCTGAAGGAAGGCTCAGTTAGCATATACAGAGCATCAAGCATGGGTGGAAAATTGCCGTTTTTTCTGGCCTAGGGAATCAGAGTATGGAGTCCAGGGTAACTGCAGTCATTGGGTAAAGGAAAAATTTTTCAAGGAAAAGAACCAGAAAGAGAATACTCAAATTCAGCCCTCCTCACATACCTGGCTGTCTCCTGAGCCATGTTTGCAAGGAGCAGGCTCAAAGTACCTCACCTAAAGGTAAAAGATGAGAACTGAACTCAGTTTGGAACTGGAGAAAAGCAGAGTTTGGAACTCATATCTAATCAAGTTTGCTAGAATGAAAAAACATGACTTATTAGAGGAAATGAAAAACAGCATTCAGAGTCTCTACAATATGACATTCATAAGGTGTATGATATAATCCAAAATTACTCAAAATATAACAAATCAGAAAAATGAAGAGCTTCAGCACAACAGACGGAGGATGGAGAGGAAGGCTCTGATATTTACTTTCTTATCTCCCTTCCTGTGAGGTCTGGCTGTGTCGGGCCATCCCATAATATTTTAAATTATCCACTCCCTTCATATCCCTCAATCCCAAGAGCCAATTTTACTTCTCTAAATTTTGTATTCAGTGAGCTATTCACTTCAGGTGATAATAAGGGATTCTTTTCACCACTGCATGCCCTGAGCCCCCAGAAGACCATCTCCTAATATAAAGGGATTTTCACCAACTTTTGCCCCCAAATAGCAAGCCTAGATCCCTCAACTTCCCTTGAGGAATGGTTGCTTACAGTCTGCTCCCAGTAGCAGTATCGTACCACCAACATTCTTGATTGCAAACCACAGAATCAAACTCTGGCTGATCAAAAAGAAAAGACATTTACAGGAAAGAACAAAGTAGGTTCAGAAAATTAAGAAGAAGGCAACTTCTGCTTCCAGCCATGGTAGAGTAACAAATAACCCACTTTAGATATAAAGATACTGAAGTTAAAATCAGAAGGTTGAAAAATATACATGCTACCACTAAGCATAAAAAAGCTAGCGTGATCATGCAGTTCCATAGCAAGTAGGCAGCCATCTGCAAGCCACGAAGGAGAGCCTCAAGCCAAACCTGCTGACACCTCCCTTGGAACTTCCAGGCTCCAAAATGTGAGAAAATAAATTTCCGTTATATCAGCCAGAAAAAAAAGAATTTTAAGATGGTGTCCATAGAGGCTTAAACCAGGCATAGAATCCTCTGTGACTGCACAGGTCACACACCCACAGAGCACATCTACAAAGAGGCACACCCATGAAGGCACAGGTCCACAAAGGCTGCTTGTAAATCATCATAGCCATCCTGCACAAGGAAAGTCTTGTACGTATAAGCTGGGGGCTTTTATTATAGTATTCTTTGTGTCACTCTGTAGTACTTCTGATGGTATTTCTCTTCATGTATTTAAGAATGCTTCAAAATACCAACTCATGCCATTTTTTTGGTAATTTTACTGAGGTATAGTTGAAGTCAACTAAACTGTACATATTTTAAGCGTAAAACTTGGCAATCTGCAATATATACATCCACCCAAGAAACCATTACCACAATAAAGATAACGCATACTTCTCTCATCCCCCACAACAAAAAGCAAGACTAGATCTATCTACCTATATTTTTGTAAAGATCTTATAGTTTATGTTTTATATTTTATATATTTTATATGGGTAGATACATATTTATATACATGTATAGAGATAAATGCATACATATATATGTATATATATATACACATACATATATATACACATATACATATATATATAATCATGGTAAGGAAGGAAGATTCCCAATATAATGACAAGTGGAAAACAGAATCCAAACCCATCTAGAAATTATGGTACCAAATTTAAAAAGGAAAAAAAAAAGGAAGTATTAAGGAATGAGGTTTTTTATTTACTTCTTTTTAATTTTTTCTGTGTTTTCCAAAAATATCTAGAATACATGTTATTTTTTCAATCAGACAAAATGGGGTGAACTACAAAAATATTTCTACTAATAAGCTTATAATGATAAGAACCAAGACCCTTATGAAAAGGGAGGGGAAAAAGTAAACAGCCTATTTTCATGGATGTGCCATACTTGAATTCAACAAGCAGTTATTGACCCTTTGACACAAGCCAGGCAGTATTCTGGATCTTGGGAACATAGTGATGGAAGAATTTGTCTTCAGAGAGCTTACCTTTGCTAAGAGAGGGAAACTCTGGGTTGGAGTGTAGACTTGGGAGGGGAGGAACAATAGCTGGAACATGGCCATCCACAATGGCATTCAACACAAGTTATCAGAGTTTATGGTGTGTGTAAGAGCTGAAAGCAATGGACTAGATGGAGCATGTGCTGAGACTCTGCCTCATGTTGCAAAAAATCATAAGTATTGGAAATGTTCTCAGCATTACTGCTGTTCTGGGATCTAAACTCAAAGTGTTAGATCTGCATATGGTATGATAAAACAGGAGACCAATGCAAAAGAGAGTCTTACAAAATGAACACAGTACATAGTAGCTAGTAGCCGTGGAGGGAAGGATGGAGAAGGGAGGCAGAGAGGATTAAATTTATGTGCCTCTCACACAATAGGTATTCAATATACTTGATACTGACTTAAAAAGCAAATAAACTAAACCTATGATACCTTGTTTTAAAAAAAAAAGGATAGTAAGTACAAACATTACCCTAGGACTGATGTCCCACAGATGTGATTAGTTACCTGAAACCTTTTTTTAACACCATGAATTAGATCTATTCTTTACAAAAATTATAGGCTACAGAGCCTTTATGGCAAAAGCATCAGGAAGAAATTAAGCAATGAGTCACAGCACCATGTAAAGACAATCAACCAGAACCAATTTTCAAGCTTCTGTCAGGGTGGTATTTATCGCATGTGATAGCTGGGTCAGTCCTCTTGGAATAAGAGCCATGCACTGCGTCCTAATTACCATTCCCAGAGTCCTGTTAGCAGGCCCCAGATCAGCTGGGCATCAAGTGATATTGTGATTATGTTAAAGAGCTGGAGCAGAGAAGGCCTGAGGTAATGAGGGCAGGTTTGGGCTTTAATGAAAAGAAGGGGATGTGGCTGTCATCCCTCTTGGGTGCTGCACATCACATTCTATCTCTAACTCAAGTTACCAATGACACTAGAGATGTGCCTCTGACCACAAAGATGCTTAAATAGATCTGTAACTACATGGAGCACAAAACTTCACAGGTATCTTTTCCCTGTTGTATGAGGTCTATTTTCAATCCGGCTTTATACTGTTGACAAAAAAATTCAACAAACAAGATAGACTTTTGAAAACAATGTCAGACGAAAATAGTCTCAGTTGCCTCTATATTTTTTAAAGAAGATACATTTTTTTATTTCATTTCTTTTCAGCGTAACAGAATCCATACTTTTGCAACACACCCAGTGCTCCATGCAATGCATGCCCTCCCTAATACCCACCACCTGGCTTCCCCAACCTCCCACCCCCCACCCCTTCAAAACCCTCAGGCTGTTTTTCAGAGTCCATAGTCTCTCATGGTTCATCTCCCCCCCAATTTCCCTCAACTCCCTTCTCCTCTCCATCTCCCCATGTCCTCCGTGTTATTTGTTATG
>PISX010010532.1:0-70115 GCA_004024625.1 Mellivora capensis
AAAAAAATATCGAAGACTTACTTATTCAGCCATATGTAGTTAACGTCGACTAGGTGGCCGGCACTCTCAAGGTTCTGGAGTTACAGCAATGAATGGACAACACAAGCATTGTGAGGCTCCTGAGCTCCTGCCTCCTCTGGGCATCTCTGCCATAGAATCTTGGGTTGCTTTCCAAGGTTATTCTCTACAAGTATGAGAATCAGGATAAGCACAGGTTTAGGGAGATGATGTAGACCAGAGTTGCCCTAAAAAGTCAGGACTTAGGGCAAATACATTATGAAAACTCTTTAAGACACATTCAAGGTCCAAGATCTTCAAAAAGATAATAGTAATTCAAAACCCCTGTATCTTAGACATCTAGCCCAGTGCATATTTTAAATTTTCATTTAAAATGTCTGGGTTTTAATTTCATAACTGGTAAAACAGGAGTGTCAAAATAGTCATCACTTGACTCTGGGACATTTTTAGAAGTATTTCTTCAGCATGGGTTAGTATAATGTTTTAACTATCCCTTCCTTGCATGAAATACTTAGTATATAGTTAATATTTACTATATACAACTATATAGCTGTATATAGCTTATATGCTATATAACTATATAGTATATATTATAGTTAGTATGAACTAACATGTTAGTATAAATATCTAACTTATGAACAAGGCATTAGGTTCGGCAGAGAATGGAGAGAGTACAAGATTTCTAAATTCCCACATATTTCTATACTACCACCATCCCCTCATTAACCGTTCTTGTACCCTCAATTTCCTTATTCTTCTGCTCCCCCTTTCTATGTCACACTCACACCTTCTGATAAGCATACATCTCTAAGATTCCATTTCTCATTTTCTTCTTTTAAATAATCTCTTTAGCATCCTCAAATATAGATTCACTTTGAGATTCACACAGATTAATTTTTACATGCCTCTCTATAGAGGTACTCAGTGGGTAAAATCTGCCCCCTTCAAAGTAGCTTGGTTTAACTTTCTTCCTCTGCAAATCTATTATCTAACTCAACAATTATTAATTCAGAATTACCATGTGCCAGAGACAGGGTATAAATTGGTGGGTGCAATGACACAGCCCCCATCTCCCCAGAGGTGATAGAAGATCAGCAGTAAATGTTTAGGCAAACAGGATTATTGAGGTAAGTGCTTCAAAGAAAGTAAACAATGCAGAAAGGAGCAGACTGCCATGGGAATGGTCAAGGTGCATTTTCTTAGTTTCTGGCATATAAGCAGACACTGAAAGGATGTGAAGGAGTCAGCCATACAAAAGCCAGATGTAAGTATATGCAGGGAAGCCACATCAGCCTGTATGAAGCTTTGGGGTAGAAAAGACAGATCTTTTCAAAAACAGTCTACTGAGTCAAATTTCAATGGGAAAGTTAGAAGAAGGGGGATATGAAGATATGCCTAAGAGATGAGAAGTTATCTCTCCTTGAATTTTGTATGTACATTTACACCAAGATGATAGAGTAGTATATGCATTTATAGATCTGATCGTATCTTGGGTTGAAGATCTATATCTTTTTTTTTTAGGGTTTATTTATTTCAGAGCAGGTGGAGGGGCAGAGGGAGAGGGAGAGAGAGAGAATCCTCAGGCAGATGCACCACTGAGCTCAGGTCCCTACACAGCGCTCAATCTTACAACCTTGAGACCATGATCTGAGCTGAAATCAAGAACTGGATGCTTACCTGACACAGGCACTCGGGTGTCCCTCAAGACCTGTATCTTTGCCTGATGTTCCACAGCTAAAATCAGACTATCCAAACATGGGTTCACTATCTTCTTTTGACACGCCCGCTCCACCTCCAGTTTTCTTTTGCTGGAGGCACTACTGCTATAAATATAAAGCATCCAATCAAGACACTTCATTTATTCCTGACATTACTTCTGTCAGTTGCCTACATCAGTCCTACATTTTTATTCCTGGACAACTTAGGATCTGACATCACTTTCTCCACCTGAATTTCCTCTGTCTTGGTTCTGGTTATCCTCAGCTATCATGTGGGTCATTTTAAGTAATGTACAAGCTGGCCTTATCCTCGGTGTCTTTCCACTTCAATCTGTTGTTCTCAGATCATCACCAGGGAAATCTGGTGGCTTCTTGCTGCTGCATAAGATTACTCCTTAGAAGGACGTGCAAAGTACCTTCCAAGTCTTCCAATCCACTGCTGCAGCATCATTTTTCTCCCCCAGGATATACTTCATGCTCATGCACAATGTACTTTTCTGTGACCTGGCCATACTGCTCTCTTCAACATTACTGTTCCTTTGTATAGGCTTTACTGTTTCAATGATGGCTTATATTGCCCTGCCAGAAGAGTGCCTATTCTTCCTTGACGGCCCAGTTGGAATGTTTTTTCCTCTGTACAGTCTGTTTTTGACTCTCCATTAATTGTCAGTGAGAGTTCATTTCTCCCTCATCTATACTCGTACTCTAATTTATCAACTCAGTTTTCTTGATTGAATCTTTCCCAATATACTGACTGTATAGTCGTGGATACACTGTGTATTTATATATGTGTATAATATGTATATATAAAATAAATACATATTTATTTTTTGTACCAACACCTAAAATACTGTCCAATCTGAAATAAAATTTAATATGTATTTAATGAATTAATCACAAAGAATTAGGTTGTCTGTAGGAAGTAGAAATTTACTGGAAAATCTCCCCCCAAACTATTATCCAGGCAGAAGTCAGCCATTTCCCTGTGTCATTATCAAAATGATACAAGGACGTAATGATCATATATATATAGTGGCCTGGTAAAAAACTAGAAAAAGTATTTTTGTCCCTAATAATCTCAGCAAATTCTGAGACTCCTTGTGACTCAGTCTACTCAAGGAACTGCATGCAAAGAAGCATAGTACAGAAACATAGAAACAGTAAAATGACATATATGCTACCCTCTGCCTGAATCTCTTAGAGAAAAGTGAAAGGTATTTAATTCATAGCAGAGCTATATTTCTCAAATCTCATGCTTCTGCTTCCCCAAAATCCCTACGTTGGTCTTCCACATATTTAATCCATTTCAATCCATTTTAAAGTATTTATTCCACTTGAAACACCTGCTTCTTCTCCTTAGGTCTATTTGGTAGAGAAGAGTTTTGCCTTTTAATGCCTTCCATGTATTTCCTATCCTCTCCTGACTCTAAATTGCGTGTAATCTGGAAACCAAACTAGCAACAACTTTGCATTACGTGTGTGAGAAGAACTCACAAATAAATACATTTGCTCAATTTTTATACCCTTTAAGCATTGCAGATTAAGATAGGTGTTTGGGAAAAAAAAGATAATTGTTTGTTTGGCTGAGCATAATTTGATTTTTTAAATGAAATTGGCTAAAATTCCAGATGAGAGAAGGGTAAAATTCAAAACATGTACTGAATCTGATTACTTTGTAAATTGGGGGACAATATTTTTTTAATTGTTTGACCACTTCTATTCCTTATCCTAGATTTAAATGATCTCACATAAACACTTGGGTGCAAATTTTTGATTATTTTTCACTAATATGACTCCTAAAGAGAAGTTTTTGTGGACACAGTTACTGAATGTGGGTTTTTACTCATCTTATTTATCTCTTCCTATCTCGCTCTATTTTTTTTTTTTTCTGTTAACCAGTGGAAAGCAGAAATCAGAAAGCAGTGGAAATCAGAAGCCTTTTTGCTAATGTTTGGTTAAGTCCCTATCAAAAAATTCCTTTTATACTGCAGACCATTTAAGAAAACAGCAGGCAGACACTTAAAATCAGTTGATAATTGCTTTCAGCTTTAGTGACTCCCACCCCTTCCCCCAGAAGGGCTCTTTGTTTTTTAGATTTTAATTTTTGATTGTTCAAGCTGGCCTAAAAGCTTAGAGGTGAGCATAAGAAATCTGGCAGTATGTAGCATGTGTCGTTTGAAGCCATCTGTTTTTATGGAATAAAAGATAACTCTTCAGGTGTCACTTTCATCACTGTTGATAGGCAGGATAACATTTATTCTCCCCAGTCATCTCCTTGCATTGCATTTTCCATCAGTTCCCCCATTCAGTGGATGATCCAATTAATGTCAAGGATGGAGGATTTGATGGCTTGCCAACACAGGTGTGCTGCAACTGCTCTCCTTTCATTCTTATTTTTCTTTCTATCTAAAGAAAGAGGATGAGCACATTTTCAATCATAGGGCAGAGAATCTGCCAGAATGTTTCTGATGACTTTTTTGGAAAAATAAAGTTGGAAACATAAAAAGAAAAGTACTTTATTTTGTAAAGCAGATTTTCATTCATGACTTTACTATTCTGTCCAAAATTATAATTACTCACTAATCAATCTAATGATAAAGATGGACTAAATTCATGTCATTTTTCAACAGATGTATGTTGGATCAAAGACAAACAAGACCTATCTTCTGACATCAAAGGGCTCATTGATCAGTGATGAAGAGAGCACTCCATAAATAAAACATAAGCAAACAGAAATAGAAACACATAACAAAAATCATAACAGAAGTACTAGAGCAAAATGTGTATGATGTACTATGGAGGACAGAAAAAGGGAAGCACGTGTTCTTTTAAGACTCATGAGAAAAGTTTGTGTGGTAGAGTTGACATGGAGCTAGGCTGTATAGGAGAAAAAGTGTTCAGACACAGAAGATATTAAAAAACAGCATGGATGACATTCAGAGACACTTAAAAGCATAACACACCAGTGGCAGGGATTATTTTATTGACTCTAGGGCTAGGAAGCAGTGGGAGATATGACTATGAACTAGTTCGAGCTAGTGGTAATGACTCTATGCCATACTAAGTAATTTGGCTCTTACACTAAAGGCACTGGAGAACCACCAAGGATTTCTGAAACACTATCTGAATAGTTCTAATGTAGTAGGGAAATGAATGCAAATGAAGGAAGTTATATAGTAATGGAGATTTGGGAACATAGAGCTCAATAATGAGATACACCATTAGTTCATTCTACAAAATTTTTATTGATACCTCCAATGTGCCAGATGTTGGGGATAACAAATGAACTTAACAGGGTTACTTCCCTTGAGAAATTCACAGCTGAGTAAAGAAAGCTAGACATGTAAACATGAATCTAACAATATAACTTGGTAAATTACTTACTGGAGTTTTGAAAATAATGCTGAATATAGAGTTGCTGATTGCTATGAACTGCCTGAGAAATGTAATAGAGGAGGTAGTATTTGATTGTTCCAGGTCAAATAGAAGTTTTCAAATGTAAAAGCATGGGAGTGGGGGGTATGGAATGGCAAGTTACAATTCAGCCTGGATGGACAAAATGAAAAATTAAGTCCAGGGATTCTGTCTTGAGAAATAAGAGTATGACACACATAACCATTATGGGAAAGAATAAATTTGGAATGAAGGAAGAAAGGTGCTGTGTTTAGTTCGGAGCATATTAAAGTTGAAACGACAGGAGATGGTCAAGCAGCAATCTCTAGTAGGTAGCTAGATATGTGAGTCTGGAGTTCAGGAGAAATGAGAGAAGATGAAGATATATATTTGGGAGTCACACAAAAGTGTAGAGTCACGCAAAAGTAGGAGGTCAAGTAAGGAAAATGTGTAGGGTAGAAACAGAAGAGAATGCCAAGAGGATATAGGTGTAGGTGAGGGATATTTGGAGGGGAGGAAAGGCCTGAGAAAGCATGCCACCAATGCCAAAGAGGAGAGCCTTTGAGAAGTGGGCTAATTAGTTGCTTTGCATTTGGTCACAGACCCGTCTAGAAAAATCACTTCCTTGAAATTGGAAGCACAGGATACTGAATTTTAATGGCAATTTTAACCAAGAGAGAATCTTTTTTAACAGAGTGGAAACAACACATTTAGTAATGTTTCAAGAAGTTCATTGGTGAAGGAAGGATAAATAAGGGCGATTACTTCAGGAGTCCTTTTTTTTTTTTAATGTTATGTTAGTCACCATACAGTACGTCATTATTTTTGGCATAGTGTTCCAAGATTCCTTGTATGCATATAAGACCCAGTGCTCCATGCAATACGTGCTCTTCTTAATACCTATCACTGGGCCAACCCATCACCCCATCCCCCTCCCCTCTAAAACCATCAGTTTGTTTCTCAGGGACAACAGTCTCTCATGGCTCATCTCCCCCTCCGATTCCCACCCTTCACTTTCCCCTACCTTCTCCTAATGTCCTCCATGCTATTCCTGTGTCCACAAGTAAGTGAGACCATATAATAATTGACTTTCTCTGCTTGACTTATTTCACTCAGTATAATCTCCTCCAGTCCCATCCATATTGATGCAAAAGTTAGGTATTCATCCTTTCTGATGGCTGAGTAATATTCCATTGTATATAAGGACCACATCTTCTTTATCTATTCATCTGTTGAAGGGCATCTTGGCTCTTTCCACAGTTTGGCTATTGTGAACATTGTTGAAGGAGACAGGTTTTATTTATTTATTTTTTAAAGATTTTATTTATTTATTTGACAGACAGAGATCACAAGTAGAGAGAGAGGCAGGCAGAGAGACAGGAAGGGAAGCAGGCTCCCTGCTGAGCAGAGAGCCCAATGCAGGGCTCGATCTCAGGACCCTGGTGACCTGAGCCAAAGGCAGAGGCTTTAACCCACTGAGCCACCCAGGCATCCCAAGGAGCCAGGTTTTAAAGAAGCTTTAGATTATATTTGACTATAGTTTTAGGAACAGTAGAAGTGTATAGAAAGGGGAAGACTGGACATTCAGTAGAGAGGGTCATTACAATGAAATGAGGCCCAGAGGTCATGACTGGACATTATCTACCATGGGAGTATCAATCTTGGTCTCTTTCCTGAGGTATTTGTGAGAATGTTAACTTGAGTCATTTGTACTGAAGTCTAGCTTTGAAGAATGGGAAGCCATAGAAAGTAGCAGGTCATGGCTAACAACTTCATTTTCTCTGTAACAGATGAGACTGTTATGAGAATGAAAAGATTAGATTAAAATTCTGGATGAAGGACAATGCTGATAATCGGAAACATTCAATGGACACTCTGGTCAGAAGTAAACTACTGAATAGTAAAATTCAGTGAACCAACAAATCAACTAACCAATCAACCAACCAACCAATGAACCAAACAGCCATCGTGAGATGTTTACTTAGGTAAGGAGTGAGAGCACAATATCCAAAGTCAACCAACAAAACTTCACTGTCTGACCTGGTCCTAACGTACTTGAAGGATTTTGGACAAGTAACTTAGCCTTTCCAAGTTTTCCCATATGCAAAAAGAACATGATAATATGAGATCATACATACTGCTCTTGAAATAAAAATTATCTTTTAGAATTATCTTCTAATCATTTCAGGACTTATGAAAGAGGTGGAAACCTTTAAAAGTAGTAAGTAGACAATAGTAAAAAAAGGAATTAAGACATTGAACACATAAGAAGACTGAAGGATTATCTTAATGGAAATCTTCAAACACATACATATTCAATGAATTTTTCTTTAGAAAGGTTATAAAAATGATGAGCAACAATTTTTCATTGCTAGTTAAAAAGAGTAAGAAAATAAAACAATTGCAGCAGGAAATATTAGTGTTAGATACAGAAAAAGAACTTTCTTAGAGTAAAGAAATGTAATATCACCCACCTGATGTATATTAAACTTTTCTTTTAACCCTTTTCTACCAAGTTCTTTTAAGTGCAAGCTCCATTTTGTCAAAAAAATGGTACTTATTGTCTGAGAAGTTAATGACATATAAACAATTTAAAACAATCTTTCTAGAGAGGGATGAAAAATTTACTGAGAGTCTACACCTAAAAAAATTCTAATATCATGAAACATACTGTCAGCTTGAAATTGGAAGCTTAAGCTACCACTGTTAGGGGAAGGATCAATAATGCTGCTCTATGTGTACAAAGTCTGGGTGAAAAACAGCAACAGAAAATTACTTCAGAATTTCCATAATATCCCTTCTTACTGACAGGTTTCTGTCATTAATGGTTTTCATCGAATGAAGAAGTAAACATAATAATTGCATCTCATATGAATAGCCAACCAGCATCCGAACAGCAAGTCATTATCTAAATGTATTTTGCATCGACTTGCCAGAAGTCCCACAATGACTCTCAGGATCATGAATTCTAACTCTGTTAAAATCCAAGGTAATAAACAAAGGCTCTGAAGGTGGTCATGGGCCTGCTGCAGGGTGTATTTGTATCTTGAGAAGAAATGGGATTAGTGATTTTTGAGAGGTATTGATGAAAAAAACAACCCAAAAGCAAATGTATTAAAATCCTTGAACCTTGTTGAAACCTTAGTTTTAAGCCAGCGGTGTTTTGATGGTTTGGTAGTTGTTGGAGCCTCTGAAAACTGAAACCAATTTTTTGTCTTTAGTGCTCAGATACTTCAGTATTACTGAATATACATTGTCAGTCTCCCCAGGATAAGAGACATTTTCTGCCTGAAAAACTCTTATTCATCTTCAAAATAAGTTGGTCACCTAGAGGACACTCAAAGCTTTACTTTGTTCCCTTTGGAAGAAAGCTACCAATATAGTGACAAGCTTTCTTATTTTGTTCTCATTTAGTTCAGATGTATTTCTTATTATAATTAACAATGCTCTACATTTCCTGAACACTTTATATTACAAATCATTATCACATACATTATTATAGTGAATCCTAACAACAGTCCCTGCTGTTTTATACTCCATTTAACATATGAGGGGAAAAGTTTAGAAGTGAAGTACGTTGTGTAAGATAAGAGAGCTGATTAAATATCTCATCAGAAACATATTGGGGGGGGGGCCTAAAGAATTTATACGATTTTTTTCCCTCCTTGGTGAAATTTGTGTGATTTGAAGACCAAATAGCATCAGCCTTAAGTAAAAAGAAGAGAGGCTGAGCTTGCATTTAAGCCTCCCTACTAGTTTCTCTTCTTTGACAAGCCATTAATTCAGCCAAAACGTGGTTATTGAGAGTCCACCAAGGTGCCAGGTGCTGGGTTAGATCACTTGCCATTCTTTCTTGCACAAGTCTCAACCTACTCAACAGCTCTATTCTGCAGCTGGCCAGGACTCTCATACACCCAGACCATTCCCCAGGGCAGCTGTGTACTAGGCAACTTGTAGTAAGAAGAGTAAGAGCTATCAAAACAGGCTCAGGATCACTTCTTACACTTATCATTTATTAACTTTCAAGTCATCAGTATTTACGTAGTATCTTTGGGCTATTGATTCTTCAATTGTGAACTGAATACTAAAATGCCTATATTGCAACATTTTTGTACACGTAAGAGAATAATGTAGCAAATCACCCATGAGGTAACAGGAAAAACAAATTGGTCTCTGTCTCTGGTTCCTGCTGCAGAGTTCCTGAAGTCCTTGTGATTTGCTCATTGATAAGAGCACTAATAGTTGGTCTTTGACCCTAATTACTAACCCAAGCCTCCTAGAACCCTTGTAATTTCCTGGCTGATAAGACTATCTTTTGTTCTATTGAGGAAACTCTGGGTTTCTGAATGGCTCCTGGATGGAGGCTGGTCACTGGAAAGACCAAGCCATAACTAGAAGCTTGAGATTTTCAGGCCCACCCCACCTCACCCCCATTCTCTTCAGAAGTGAGAACAGTGGGAAATAGAGTGAATAATTATATGTCTATGTGATGAAGATTTCATAAAAATCACAAAACTATGAGGTTTAGAAAGCTTCCAGGATGGTAAATGGATCTATGTTCCAGGAGGGTGACACACTCAATTTCAAAGGGACGGAAGCTCCTGAGCTTGGCTCTCTCCCACACTTCACTCAATGTATGCCTTCATCCGCTGTTCGTCTGCACCCTTTATTAATCCTTTAGTAAACTGGTAAATATGTTTCCCTGAGTTCTGTAAGACACTTTTGCAAACTAATCAACCCCAAGGATGTCAAGTGAACCTCAGATTCATAGATGATTTTGTCAGAAGCCCAGGTGACAACCTGGACTTGCCATTGGCATCTGCAGTGGGAGTAGCAGTCCTTAACCTGTGGCACCTGATGCTCTCTCCACATAGTGTGAGAATTTAAGCAAATTGAGTTAAATCATACCCCGCTGGTATTGCAGTTGCTTGGTGTGCAGAAAAAAAATCCCACATATTCAGTGACCAGAAGTATCAGAAGTAGACATATTCTGTGTGAAAATTTAAGGAGACACAGGAAGAAGATGGTTTCTACAGCCCATCCTTTCTTGGTCAGTGAGATGCAAGCAGGCACCTAATCCCCAACCAAAGATAAACAGGTGACAAGGATCAAAAGGATGTGGTCCATTCATTTTAGAAGGGAATGTTGAAGGTTCCACAACCTTGCCCCTTTTTAACATAATTTTATTCTTCTTGGCAGGGATGGGGTCTCTGACGGTATCATTCATTCCTGTTGAAAATCCATATTGGGCACCTATGCTGCCAGGCTTTGGGCTAAAGAAAAATAATATATGGCCCCCAACTTTGAAGAGTTCATCACATCAATTTATTATTTAGTCCACCATGGAGCATGGTGACCAACTGTTCCCCAGCCCCACCATCTGGTCTCTTCTAGAACACCTTCCCCATGGGCTCTCTGACAAGTGAGGGTCATTCTTTACTGATTACCTGAGAATTCATCCTTTCCAAAAATATTCTATCATAGAAGCTTATGGGACATAACTTCCATCCTTGTACTTGATACCCCATAGCATGTTGCAAATTTCATTACCCTCACTCACATTGGCTTTGTGTGCCCTGTCACATGCAGGTCCTGTCAGCCCAGCTCTAGTATGGGTTCACTATCTTCTCATAGCACCTTGTGTAGTGCTGCCCACCCTCCATCCCTCACCAGCAAGCATGCATTTGTGATGAAGGAAGCCGAATTGGGCTACATGAAAGTGTGCAATATTTAGCTAAGATTTCAGACATTTCTAACAGGAGAAACTGTTAAACATTAAGAGGCTGATAGTCAAATCAGGTCACACAATCCAGTCCCCTTGAGAAGAATCCATCTGGAGATGATTAAGTTGTGGTATTGTTACCGAAACCCAAGTCTGGCTGCCTGTCCCTCAAAAAGTTAATACTCAAGACAACTGTTTTGGCTGGAAAGGAATATGAACTTTATTCAGGAGGGCAGCCTCCTGGGGAGAAGGCAGACTCTTGCCCAAAAGCCAACTCCAAGGTTTCTGGCCCAGAGATTTTTTAAGGGGTTTAATCAGTTAAGGAAGAGCAATGGTCTATGATTGTTTCTTGATTACATGCAGACTCCATGATGCCAGCTACAGAGTTATCTTTGTGCTCAGAGTTTGTGTAAGAAGTTCTAGTTCCTTGGTGCCCCCAGGGGTTGTGCAAGAGTACTCTGCTCTTTCTGCAAAGAAGGGCACAAAGGGAGATCAGTAAAGTCATCTGTGTAACTTAAAAAAGAAAAAAAAAATTTGTTAAAAGATGGCTGGGCTAATCAGAAAGCTAAGGAGGATTGAAACAGACTTGCTGGGCTCTGTGGCCTTAGAACATTGTGGTTCTTTATTCCCCAAAGCCAGTGATCTACAGGATCTCTAAGAAAGTAAATTAGTTCTATTACAGATGAAGGGCCTCAAGTCAGCAAGCGGGGGTTTGCTGACTTTGAAGGAAGTTAACCCTTAAGGCGTCGGAGTGCTGTTACAGTGATCAGTCTTGGAAGAAATGTTGGTGGACTTGCAATACTCTTCATCTGGGGTAGCCTTTACTGTTCATCAGCTAATCTCTTCTTTGTTACTGTCTTAGCAGTAGCAAGACCATACATATTTTATCAGAAGCTAGAATCCTCAGTCCTAGCAATAGAATTTTTTTAGATTTATTTATTTATTTGAAAGAGAGAGAGAGCAGGATGGAGGGCAGAGCGAAGGGGAGCTTTAAGCAGACTCTGAGTGGAGTACAGAGTCCAACATAGGTCTCAATGTCATGACTCTGAGAGCATGACCTGAGCCTAAATCAAGAGTCCCGTGCTTAACCGACTGTCACTCAAGCACACTGAGAGTTGCTTTTTTTTTTTTTTTTTTTAAGATTTTACTTTATTTATTTGTCAGGGAGAGAGAGCATAAGCAGGCGGAGCAATAGGCAGAGGGAGAAGCGGAAACTCCCCACTGAGAAAGGAGCCCCATGCGGGACTCCGTCGCAGGACTCTGAGATTACAACCTAAGCCGAAACCAAGAGTCCAGTGCTTAACTGACTAAGCCACCCAGGCATCCCTCCGAAAGTTGGTTTTTAAAGGAAAAATTTTTGCTGAGTTTATAAAATATATTGGATAAAGCTATTGTTTTAATAAAATACTCAGCCGGATAACTGCTTGTCTATGTCTACGAAAGGAGCAATTTTTCTAACAGTTTCTTCTATACTGACTCACTCTTCAAAAGATATCACATCCAAGATCTAGAACCATATTCTCCACTTTAAGGTGTTCATCCACACAAACAGCCTTCTGAAAGCTACTCTGCTGTGAATATAGCTTGACAAAAACCACTCAGACATGTCTCGCCTATCTAGCACATCTCTGTACTTAATTAAGAGACAAAACAAATACCAGAAAAGAAAACCATAAGCTACTTTTTAAGCAATTTATTTTTAACTATAGCTACTTCTTCCATTTTTGTATTAATTAAAATCTTTTAATTTTAATTTAATTAGGAAGCTGTCACAGCAAATGACCTCAAGTGTAGCTGAATGAGAAACTAATTCCATGTCTCTACTACTAAGTATTAGAAGTCAAAGAGGAAAAACTTACCACCATGTTCTTGCAGTTTATTGTATCAGTTAATTTAAGCAGTTCATCAGTTAATTCCTGAAATGCTTAAATCAGCCTGTCTGTTCTACTTTGTGTTTTCCCTCTGACGCTGGTAACTCACCTTGAACCTGAATTCACCAAACAAAGGCTATCAACAGGGCTCATGGCACATTAGTGATGGATGGATGAAAGTACTGTACAAATCTGTCTTGCTTCTAGCTTATGATTCTTCTCTACTCATTTTTCACTGTTACATGCTTTTGCTATTACCACACACAACTAGAGAAAGGTCAAGTCAGAAACAAACAGGAATTGAAGGCAAGTACTCAAGGACTGAACATATTTTAAATAAACAGTACAAATTTGTCTTTTCTCTGCTGACACAATGTTAGGATAATTTGCATGAAAATGTATCTGTTACATTTGAGTTTCAGATGAGAGATAATTAAAGGACAAATGAGGAAACCATTTTAAATTTGGGTTACTGGGAAGGTGAAGGAGGCTTAAATGAAAATTATTCTCTGACTGGAAATTATATTAGGATTTAGTCTCGAAAAAGTTAGCATTTAGCATTGAATATTAAAGTGTTCAGATAAAACACAGACTACAAAATCAAATTTGTATTATAGATAATTGTTTAGGATCAATAGGTCCCAAATATTGCATGTAACATACATCCAGTTAACTTTTGTTATTTAAAAATCAAACTTAACTGGATATCTTGGTATTTTTATTTGCTAAATCTGGTAACCTTAATTAAGATATTGAAATTTAGGCAGAAAAAGGAAATACTAAAGCTGAATTCTAGGACTTACATTTTTGTGTGTGTCGTCACTCAATAAATAATTGGTGAATGAGTCAATATATTTAAAACATGCAGGAAAAGCCCTATTGGAGAGGAAAGATAATAACATTTAAAGTCCTCAGGACTCAAGTTGGAGAAGAAATTATTTCTTGACAAGAATACTTCTCAGTCTCTTGAAAAAGTTACTCGAATAACTTTTACTCCATTTCTAAAATTGGGACCATGCTTCTCTCCATAGGGGATGATTCAAAAGTCACCTTGTCAAACAGACCAGATGATAAGCATTATAATACTTAGAAAATATGTAACAGAAATAAGGCTGACAAATGTGAAAGGTGAAATTCAAACGCCTTGCTCTGGGCGGGGAAAATGAAGAAGGAGATTCTGCCCAAATAATTCAAACTCAATGAAGCAGACGAAGCACGGCTATCACTTTCCAAAAGCAGCTTAAGTTTTAGACATCCTGAGCCCCCACTGTCCCATTGAGACTTGCGGGGCTGACCCGGTCAAAACAGACCCAGAGGTAACCGTGTTGAACTAGCTGAACCCAGAGAAGAGGGAGGGTGCCTAGATCAGGCTACAAAATGGCACTGAAAAATCAAAGTCCACAATCCAAGCTCATGGAGAGGCTGGGATGCCAGAGGAAAAACAAGGTAAGGAGGACTTAGGAGCTTGGTCCACACAGCTCTGTAGGTAGCATCTCCTTTTTTTTTTTTTTAGTGCTGAATCGAAGAGCCATGTTATTTTGCATTATCTGAGAGTTGAACACCAGGTAGAGTTTGATTGCCATTAAATGATAACAGGGTCTGGACGCACAGCCATCAGGATCTGTAACACAGCCATTACAGTTGACTCTAACTCAAGGGAATGTTCAGATCCCGAAGCTTATTTTCTTCTTCTTTGTCCTTCTTCCCCTCTGCTAGATTCTAAGAGGCATTACTGGCTTTTAGGTAAGTGACTGGCATTCTTGACATCCATGCGGAGAGACTACCAAGGAGAATTCTTTATCTCTGTTTCTATTTCTACTCTTAAGGTGAGAGGATTTTATCATTACGAGTTCTAGCGAGGCAACTTTATTGAACAAAATGCCACAAGATAATGAATTCACATTTTTAGCAGTATCTTCTATCATTAAATATTTAAAATGCCAGGGATCAAAATCAAAGATTTTTATTTTTGGTGGAGAGACCAACAAGATTAAACATTCCACAGGGTTTTCTTTTTTTTTTTTTTTCTTTAAATATTTCACTTAGGGCCATCTGGGTGGCTCAGTAGGTTAAAGCCTCTGCCTTTGGCTCAGGTCATGATCCCAGGGTCCTGGGATTGAGCCCCGCATTGGGCTCTCTGCTCAGCAGGGAGCCTGCTTCCCACCCCCCCCACCTACTTGTGATCTCTGTCAAATAAATAAATAAAACCTTTAAAAAGTAAATAAATAAATAAATAAATATTTCATTTATTTACTTGAGAGAAAGACAGAGCACAAAACCGGGGTGGGGCAGAGGGAGAAGGAGAAGCAGACTCCTGGCTGAGCAGGGAGCGGGATTGGGGCTTGATCCCAGCACCCATGAGATCATGGGCAGACACTTAACCAATTGAGCCACCCAGGGGCTCCTAAACATTCCATAGTTTTAAAGTGTGTGTGAGTTTGAAAGCTTCTGGAGAGAGTGAGGTATGTCATTCAGTCCTTGCGCACTGTCGATACCCTGGACACAGACACTTGTGGCAATAAGTCATAGTGAAAATCTCTAGTTATCTATCTCTGAAAGACATGTGCTGAGAAAAGGAATCACTTAGGGTTGGTTACAGAGCAAGAGACGAAGTGGACTTCACATAATGATCATAACGGTGCGTGACAGCTAACATTGATTGAGCACTGTCTGCTTGGGAGTCTATCAATTAATATTCCCAAGAATTCCTTGATGCAGGTATGAGTTCTTATGCCTATGTGCCTCAGAGAAAACTGGACTTCAGTGGGTGGCCGTCTCTACTTCCCTCAGTTCCAGAGATGAAAAGGATGCCACAGGCCTACTTCAAAGTGCTTAGTATTTTATGTGTAGTCATGTTTAATTAGTAAATATTTTCAAAGATTTTTGAAGTCAATAAACAATTCATGAAAAAAAAAAAAAAGAAACCATATTGCAACTTACAACCCCTTACATATGCAAGGGTAGACAGGTCTAAAAGCTTATTTCATGGATACTGAAGCTGCTTTCAACTTAAAAATAAAAATAAAAACAAAAACAAAAACAAATCTGTCAGAAGCATCAGAGACTCGTAGCCCGGCTGCAGCTGAATGTGGCGCGGAGATAATGTAGCAGAGTTAAAACGCTCTGACAGATACAGAGTCCGCAGGGCAGTCCAGCGAGCTCCGCGTATTATGAAGTTATAATGAGTCAAATAGGAGCCTATGGCGGAAGGCGATTTAACGGGTATGCAGTGCCTCTGTGAGGGTGATCTGTTCATCTTCTGTGCGGCGAGCCAGAGTGCGCTGGGTACCGCCCGCAAAGCAGACGTGCCCTCAGGTGTGGGAGGCTGAAGAGCCCCTGCGCCACCCTCCCCAGCCCTCCCCAGCAGGGCGACCTCAAAGACACCGCGCTTACACTTGAACCTTCCCACTTCCCACATCGCCATGAACTCCGATGCAGAGCTCTATTGTTTACTAAAGATTGAAGGCAAATCCTTCATCTGCAAAGAGCTGTAGTTCTGATGACTTCACGTGACCCTCCTAAAGAGAATTCCCTGACAACCGCATCTCTAAGGCTTCAGCAAGGTCTCTCTTTTCTGCCACAGCTCCTGAAACAAAAACCGTGTTGAACTAGCTGGAGGCCCTTTGTTTCATTGCCCGTCACCACTTCGCAGCAAGGGGATTAACTGAGAATTCCCTAAATTCAGATCCAACCTACATCATTGCAGACAGTAACCTGCATAACTCTTCCAATGGGTTGAGATATGTGCAATTGCCAATTATTGACTGTTTTTGACCCACAGAAATAGTAATTTCTTAGGGTTCGACTTAATGCTTGTAAGATTCCAGTTTCTTTTTCTTCTTTTTTTCCCTCACATGCTAACTTTGAGACAGGCCTGCTATTGTTAGAGAAGTCAGTGAGAAAGTCTCTGTCATCTTCAAAATCAATCTCTAAAATCCCCTAAAGTCCTCCCACAAAATCTTCAAGGGCAAACTGCCACATGCACGCTTCCTATGTTCCTGTTTTAGGGACTGTATTTATTTTTAGTCATTCAAGGCAATTTTAGCATTTGAGGTTATGGTGCCCGAGGCAGAAACTGTCGGTTTTGTATACTGTGCGTGGGCACAGAGGCCAAGGTGAGCCTGTGCAGTACTCCAGGGAGGGACCTCACTTAAATTTAAAACGCAAAAGCACACTTTCCATCAAGCACATATGCTGCGTTAGGAGCAGCACCTTGTCCCAGCTTAGCGTCTGCTCAGGAAGGAAAAGCACCAGCAGGTCCTATTCTAGGACAGCTTGCTTGTGAGCTTGTTGGTTTTCTCTCTCATCAATGTAGGACATGGTTTTAAATGTGAGGGCTGCAACTGGGAGTCAGTTTCCCAAGATCACCATCATTCAGTCCAGTCCAGGGAGGGAAAGCAGGGCAAGCCTGCCCCAGAAAGCTGCACGTTACTGTTCCTTTCATATACGTCCCTCCTGTTGCATCTCCAGTGACATTGCGTCCCTGCTTTCTCTCCCCCACACGCAGCTCAGTCAGATTTTTGTTGTAGTTACTGTTGGAGAGAATCTAGTCTGTGGGTCTATAGGGCGAGCCAGAACCAGCCTGCCTCAGCAGCACCAACAGGATGGATGCAGGTCTGTGTTCAGAGACAAAAGGAATCCAGCTAGCCATGGTAAACAGAGGTGGATATCCTGAAAGGCCACAGTCACTTAGAATAATGTTTAAGGAGTACATGAGTAGAAGAGATTGTAAAACATATCCACAAGGGCTTGACCTTGAACATATTCTGCCATGGAAAACCCAGGTTAATTTTTATCAAATTAAGATGCAACACTGTAAGATCTCTTTCCCTTAACTCTCTTCAGAGGACTCTGTAATTTATTGACAGTGACAAAAACCTCCTAGACATGAAATTAATGTGGGACTGAAAACATTCCAAAGTGAATTTTAAAATATAGACATATATTTTAGGATGCATTTGTCTGAGAAACATTTGTTAAAATCTCAGAAGATATAACATCCTTGGAATTATTTACTAATTGTGCTAACGGCTTTGAAAATTCTTGGACTTTATATCTTTTTCTTTTTTCTTTTTTTCTTTTTTTAAAGATTTTGTTTATTTATTTGTCAGAGAGAGGGAGAGAGAGCGAGTGAGCACAGGCAGACAGAGTGGCAGGCAGAGGCAGAGGGAGAAGCAGGCTCCCTGCTGAGCAAGGAGCCTGATGTGGGACTTGATCCCAGGACGCTGGGATCATGACCTGAGCCAAAGGCAGCTGCTTAACCAACTGAGCCACCCAGGCGTCCCGTATATCTTTTTCTTGATTCTGTCTTGATGACTTGTATGTTTCTAGGAATGTATCTGGGTTTTTTTTCCTAAATTGTCTAATGTTGTTGTGGAATTGTTCATAATATTTCTTTATGATCTTTTTAAAATTTCTGTGGCATCAGTTCTAAATTTCCTCTTTCTGATTTTATTGGAGTCATCTCTCTTTTTTTCTTTGCTAGTATAGCTATGGGTTTGGTGATTTTATCTTTTCAAAAGATCACTTCACTTTCATCATTTTTTCTATGTTTCTGTTCTCTATTTTTGCTCTAATCTCTATAATGTACTTTCTTCTATTAACTTTGGGCTTAGTTATTTTTCTAGGTCTGTGAGCTGTAAATTGACATTATTTATTTGAGAGCTTTCTTCTTTTTAATATAGACATTTATCACTATACACTTCCCTCCTGGTACTATGTTAAGCTGCCTCATATAAGTTTGGTGTGTTGTGTTCCATTTTTACTTGTCTCAAGATACTTTCTAATTTTCCTTATGATGACCTAACAGTTATTCAAGAACACATTATTTAATTTTCATGTCTTTGTGAATTGTCTCATTTTCTTTTTGTTATTGATTTCTCATTTCTGGTTTCATTCCACTGTGGTTAGAAAAGATACTGGAGATGATTTCAATGTATTTAAATTTGATATGACTTGTTTTGTGACCTAGTGTGTGATTATCCTGAAGAATATTCCATGTGTGCTTGAGAAGACTGTATATCCTTCTCTTCTTGGGTGGAATGTTCCATATGTTTGTTAGGTGAATAAGGTCTCAAGTATTCTAGTATTGTTTAAATCTACTGTACCCTTAGTGCTGCATGTCTGCATGATCTATCCATTATTTAAAGTAGGGTATTGAAGTCTCTTACTATTATTCTATTGCTACCTATTTCTCCCTTCAGATTTCTCAATGGTTGCTTCATATATTTAGATATTCTGATATCAAGTGCATGTATGTTTGTTATATTTTCTTTTGGAATTGATCCTTTTATCATTATGTAAAGACCTTCTTCATTTCTCGTGACAGTATTTTGTGTTTGTTTTTTTTTGTTTTGGTCCTAAATAATTTTGTCATTTTATTTATTTATTTTTATTTTTTCAATGTTCCATGATTCATTGTTTATGCACCACACCCAGTGCTCCATGCAATACATGTCCTTCTTAACTTAATACCCATCACCAGCTCACCCTTCCACTCCCATCCCCTCCAAAACCCTTTGTTTGTTTCTCAGAGTCCACAGTCTCTCATGCTTTGTCTCCCCCTCCAATTTACCCCAATAGTCTTAAAGTCTATTTTATCTGATGTAAGTAGAGTCAACCCTACTCTATCAGTTTTCATATGTATGAAATATCTTGTTTTCATTCCATCACTTTCAGCCCATGTATGTTCTCACAGCTAAAATGAGTCTTTTGTAGACAGTTGAATCTTGTTTCTTATTTATTAGCTTCTCTATATCTTTTGATTGGTGTGTTTATTTCATTTATATTTAAAGTAATATTTAATAGATGAAGACTTTGTCTTGTCATTTTTGTTAATTGTTTTCTATTTTGTAGTCCTTTTTTTGTGCTTTCCTCTCTTGAGCTCTTCCTCTGTGACTTGATTTTTTTGTAGTGATATATTCTGATTATTTTCTCTTCATCTTTTTTTTTTGGTATCTACTACAGGTTTTACCTTTGTAGTTATCATGAGATTAATGTAAAAAATCTTATTGCTATAAATAAATAAAATCTTAAAAAAGAATTTACTTTTTAATATTGTGTATTCATTAAAAGATTTGTGTGGTTATAATTATTCTAAAAGTTCTATCTTCTAACTTTTATATTAGGCTTAAAGTGACTTATGTACTACTTCCACAGTGCTATAATATTTTGTATTTGTCTTTTTTTTTAATTTGCCTTTACCACTGAAAGTTACTTTTAAATACTCAAAAGACCCTAAATAACCAAGGCAAACTTGAGCAAGATAGACAAAGAAAGGAACATCACTTACTGTTTCAAAATATATTGCAAAGCTACAGTAATCAAAACAGTTTAGTACTGGCATAAAAACAGATACACAGATCAGTGGAACAGAATAGAGGCCCAGAAATAAACTCACACATACACAGTCAACTGAATTTCAGAAAAGAGGCCGGAACACACAATGGGGAAAAAAAGTCTTTTCAATAAATGCCCCTAGAAAAACTAGATAGTCACATGCAAAAGAATGTTGGACTTTTATCTTACATCATACACAAAATGTAACTCAAAATGAATTAAGCGCTTACATGTAAGACCTGAAATCATAAACTCTTAGAAGAAAATATGGGAGAAAAATTTATTGATGTTGGTTTTGCCAGTGATTTCTTTAGATATGACATTGAAAGCAAAGACAATGAAAGCAAAAATAGACAAGTGGGACTACATCAAACTAAAAAAGCTTCTGCACAACAAAAGAAACTACCAGTAGAATGAAAAGACAATCTATAGAATAGGAGAAAATCTGATGAAACATTAAAATGTGCTAATATCAAAAATATACAAGTAACCTCCACAACGTGATAACAAAAAATATAAACAACCCAAATAAAATTGGGTAAAGGAACTGAATAGACATTTTCCTGAAGAATATGTACCAACGGCCTCATCAGGTAAATATAAATCAATACCACAATGAATAATCATTTCATACTCTTTAGGGTGATTATTATGAAAAAAATAATAACTAGTGTTGGCGAGGATGTGGAGAAAAGGGAACCCCTGTGCACTGTTGGTGAGAATATAAATTGGTGCATCTACTACAGAAAACAGTGTGTAGATGCCTCAAAAAATTTAAAGTAGCACTACCATGTTATCCAGAAGTCCCACTTCTGAATATGTATCCAATGGAACTGAAATCAGGATTTTGAACATACATTTGAACTCCTATACCCATTGCAGCAGTATTAACAATAGCTGAGACATAGAAACAAACTAAGTGTCCATTGATAGATAAATGGATAAAGAAAATGTGGTATAGACATATACTAGAATATTATTCAGTCTTTAAAAAGAAGGGAATTCTGTCATTTGCAATGCAATGGATGAATTTGGGAGATATTAATGCTAAATAAAATAAGCCAGATGCTATAGGACAGATACTACCTGATACCGCATATAAGAGGAATCTAGGCACTCTTGGGTGGCTCAGTCGGTTAAACATCTAGCTCATAGTTTGGACTCAGGTCTTGATCTCATGGGTTGTGGTGTCAAGCCCCATGCTGGGCTCCCCACTCAGAGGAAAGTCTGCTTGAAGATTCTCTCCTTCTGCCTCTCTCCCCAGTCTCTCTCTCTCTCAAGTAATTTTTTAAAATATTTTGTTTATTTATTTGTTTGTCAGAGAGAGAGAGAGAGAGAGCAAGCACACACGCAGGCAGAGTGGCAGGCAGAGGCAGAGAGAGAAGCAGGCTCCCCACTGAGCAAAGAGCCTAATGTGGGACTTGGTCCCAGGACCCTGGGATCATGACCTGAGCCGAAGGCAGCAGCTTAACCAACTGAGCCACCCAGGCATCCCAATTTTTTTTTTTAAGATTTTATCCATTTATTTGACAGACAGAGATCACAAGTAGGCAGAGAGGCAGGCAGAGAGAGAGGGGGAAGCAGGCTCCCTACCGAGCAGAGAGCCCGATGCGGGACTCGATCCCAGAACTCCGGGATCATGACCTGAGCCGAAGGCAGAGGCTTTATTTAGCCCACTGAGCCACCCAGGCACCCCCCAATTTTTTTTTTAAAAGAGGAATCTAAAAAGGTCTACTTCATAGAAGTAGAGAGTAGAGTGGTGGTTGGCAGGGCCACGGAGCAGATTTTTAGTAAAGTGTATAGAGTCAAGAGGAATACATCCTACACATCTGTTCTACAGCATAGTGCCTAGAGTTTATATCATATTATATACTTGAACATTTGCAAAGAGGGTAGATCTCATGTTAAGTGTTTTTATAACAACTATTAATAATAAATATATAAAGAAGGCAGGAGGAACCTTTTGGAAGTGATGGATATGTTCATAGCTTAGACTGTGGTGATAGCTTCACAGATGTATCCTTACCTCCAAATTCATAAATTTGTATACCTCAATTATGAACAGCTATTTGTATGTTGATTACACTTCAATAAAGTGGCTTAAAAACTTAGAAACTAAGGTTTTGAACTTGCATTTTGGAAGAGTTACTATTGTCCCTTTAGCAAACATTTATTTCCAGTTTATCTCTGAAAAAGGCATGAAGGAAATGATAAATCAGGAAGTTTGCTGGCCTTAGTAAAAGCTGACTGGTGCCTTTTTGTTATTAAAGCATCTACTGGTGGTTAAAATAAAAAAGCAAGACTGTCCTATATTACATCATCCTCTATGTTTACAGCAAATAACCTTGGTCCAGTCCATTTTCCCATTTCTCTAGAAGTTTCCAGGACATGACTATTCTGAAGCAAGGTGAATTTTGTATTTTGGCTATTGTCCAGGCAGTTTGTCCCCAGACCACCTCACACAAGAAGATGCTTCAGATGCAATGCCGTCTTGATTTGAAATCGAGTAGACCCAGGAGCTCCGGGAAAAGGATGCTTTGTGAGTAAGAATACTGAGCAGTGCAGGCAGTTATGGGAGATTGTAGTACAAGGGGTTCCTCAGCAGTGTGGCATGGCTGCACGTCAAACCTAAACCACAGCACCATCAGAGAGAGCACACAAGTGTCAGACGGCACTCCATGCATCTTCCATGCAAGAGAGAAGCCCGCTCCCTGTAACTTGGGGCCTAAAGGCCAACTTGGTATGTTCTTCTTTCTTAACTTAGAGCCTCCCCTTGCCCACTAGGATCTAAGATCTTTTTTTATTTCTACTAGACATTTTAAATGTTTTCTTCACCGTCTAGAAGGCTTCATGGTGACCTTCCAGGCCCAAGTAGCACATTCAGTTGTGTGTGCTGAAAAAATAAGTAACTAGAACAATAATTTAAAAAAAAAGTTTTATATATAGGGGTGCCTGGTGGCCCAGTCATTAAGCGTCTGCCTTCAGCTCTGGTCATGATCCCAGGGTCCGGGAGACTGAGTTCCTTATTGTGCTCCCCACTCAGTGAGGAGTCTGTTTCTCCCTCTCCCATTCCCCCTGCTTGTGTTCCTTTCTCGCTGTCTCTCTCTCTCTGTATCAAATAAATAAATAAACTCCTTAAAAAATTGTGTATATATATATATATATATATGCATACATACACACACATATAAATAGAAACAACTGACTATATATGTTATTTAATTTTATTTTTGAATTTTTAGAGGCTTTGCTATTGATCTGGGTATTAGATTCCATGAAATAGCTTCTCCTACTCCTGACACCAAACCAGCCTGCAGTGGATGGTTGTGGGGAAGAAACCACTGGTCCCATCCAACACAATTAAGTTAGACAGTTGAAAAGTCTTTTTGATACTGTTCACTAGCTTTTACTTACTTTTACTGACCACTATGTAGCCTGTGAACCTTCAGAAGATCTTTTAAACCAAAACACTTAGTTAGCCCTCCCGGGGAAGGGTCTCACCTGAAAGAGACGGAGTGTAGCCTGGAAAGGGCTGTTCGTCTTCAGCATGGAGTCTGTATGTTCCAGGTGGGGGGGGGTGGTGGTGTGTGCCAGAACACAGAGAATCAGAGACACAGGATGTGTTCAGTATACAAGAGGGTGGCACAGAAGATGTCAGCCTGGGAAGATCCAGCAGGGGATGTCCTGGTGCAGGCAGCAATGGAACAAAATGTCCTTGATGTGAGGCCAGCAGGGTCCATTTCACAGGCCCTGGCTATGAGAAACCACACTATCTTGAGAACTGGTAGGTGTGCTTGCATTCTGCAAGGGCAGACAGCAGGGGGTGACAGGAAGGGGTGATGTAGTGCCAGGGGCAAGGCAATGAGACAGAGAGGAACAGACACGCATCTGAGAGGGACAGGCTGGGGACTACAACCATGTAGCTCTTTCTCTTGGAATCAGGTTTGGCTAAGCTGCTACCTTCAGGGAATATACTGTTGGGAAAAGGCATGAGACTATGCCAGCAGAAACCCAAATGCATAGTGCTCTCAGGTGGAGTTGCCCCGAAGGCTGAGTGAGAGTTTCTGTTTTCAAATGACATTTTGTTAACCCCAGTCCCCAGAATGCGGCTTGCAAGATATTCTGTCAGCTCCAAGGACTGTCTGTAGCCACAGGCAGTACTAGATGATGATGATGATGGAGATGATTTCGCTAAGTAATCAAATATCTGCAAAGTGCTACAAAGGGAACATAGTATATGAGGGGTACCAGAAAGTCGAAGCAGCCTCCATCTCTCTATGTGTAAGGATGAAGGTACCATTTGGGATCTCTCACCATGGGCCACCACTCCTACCTCACATCCTGCCCCCTTTTGCTCATGGGTATCACCTGGGACCAGGACTCAGACCAGTTGCCTGCACACATGGCATTATGATTGCCAAGCAAACAAAGGAGAGCTACAAGGTATCACAGGGAGTCTGGCTGCTGGGTAAGTTCCTGAGCTATGTAGGGCCATAACTGTTCCAGAAGAATCATTTTTTTTCTTGCTGGTAGAGGAAATAGAATATGTCCTATTGGTACCACCACGGGTGTATTGGCACCAGAAAGTATTTAATGTCATTGTAGAATTGAGGGTAATGGGCTCAGGTCTGCACACTAGGCAACTGTGAAAACGTAGTACATGACTAGCTGAGACACATCCCACCTACTACTGGGGTCTGCAGTGAGCTGGTGCCACCAATCAGCGATTGCCCATTTCCTCCTTAATCCTTAGTGTTTCCAGAGCAGAGATCCAGAGTTCCACCATTGCTTGAAAAACCCATATCCCTCAACTTAATAATAGAGTATTGTCTGTATTATTTTAGTTCCTACTAGGAAAGATAACACCTGCCTCACCAAACTATATTCTGCTGCAGGTAATTTTCATTCTAAAATGTAAAATAGCTGCTCCAGGATCACAAAAACCGCTGGCCCCAAGCTCCTTCCAAAAGGATATGTTGGGATGTTAAATCCAAACCAGAGACTTTGCCTGGATTCATGAGCATTACACTTGCCAGCACTTCCCAAACAACTTAGCCACTCTGGGCGGGAGCGTGGTAAGTTTAATGAAGTTAAAGAGGGAGCTTGGAACATGTCAAAAGACACAAATTAAGGCACTGGATGCTAAGATGAGACTTAATAACACCTCTCGAAGTTTCTTCTAACAAAATTTGGGTGCTCTGGTTTATCTTGATTTATCTTGACTGCTTTATTACCAGGAACACTGGCTAAGGAGAATGTACCAGCAGAGGTGATATTTATGAAACTAATGATATTGTGAAATCTCTGTGAAAGTGTGCTTGAAAAGATCAATGTGCACTTCTAGCAACTAGTATAACATTAAATAATAATGCATGTTGAATAATTCCTTTTATACATGTGAAAGAATATCAAAGATAAGAAAACATGCTAAAACTGAAAATAATAGTCTTTTGTCCTGTTTTAGAGTTCCTGTTTGGTTGCCTCTCAATTTAAGTTAGCTAATTCCAGGCCAGGTAGATTGGACACTATAGCTTTATAGTTACCAATATCAGCCAAAATCTTTCCCATTCCTCATGCAAGGCTGGTAGCCGAGCCTTACTCAAACATTAAATCCTCACCTCGTTTATTACAGAGAAAATAGAGGCAATGAATTCCCTTGATTCATCATATTCCTATGTTCTCACTTTCAAACAGATCTATGTGACCCTTCCTTACCACTCTCTGCCCTTTCTCAGAGGATTTCCTCCACTTGTCTAAGATGAGTTGCAGTGCCTTACCATGCTCTGGAAATCACTGCTCTCTTGCTTGGTCTGTCAATTATCCATTCTGCTTTGTGTGTCTTAACTCTCTGGATTCTTGTCTTTACCATAAGATGTGAGACATCTTAAAAAATACTATGATATTCAAACTCCTTTTTCTGCTGAGATCTTGGCTCTCTTCCTCTTTTAATAGCTAAAATTCTTGAAAGGGTTTAGTATGTTTGTTCATTCCAATTCTCCAATGTCCACTCATTCCAGAAACCATTGGAATTTGGTCTCTTTTCATCATGTAAGAACAACTTTTACAAATATCTCCATTGACCTCTCTGAGGCCAAGCAACAACAGCATGTTCAATCCTTTTTATGCACAGCCTCTTTTCATATTTGGCCCTGCTAATCTTCTTTTTTTTTCTTTAGATTTTGATGTCATTCTTTTTTGATTCTTTTCCTCCAAGTCTCTATGATCTTCCTGGAACTTATTATGCATCACCTGCAGAAGCCACCCCCCACCCCCGCCACACACCAGTGCTTTTCTCTAAGTCCCTTACTGTCCATCAGCTGGCTTCAGGCACCTTCCACATACCAGTGACTCCTAAAACTGGATCTCCAGTTCTGGTCTCTCCTGTATCAAATCTATGGTTCCACACCCTTTTGGGCTGAAATTTAATCCATTATCTCACCACATATATCCCACAAAATAAAAATATTTTGCTTCTTATCCTGATAAATGATACAACCATCTATTTGGTTCTTTTCTTTATGTAACTGTTTTTTCACTCACCAGTTCCTGTTCATTCAACATCTGAAATGTCACTCAATCCTTCCTTCTTTTCCATTTACTCTTGCTCGCTGATTCCCCATCCCCTCTTGCCTAGACACTACCAGTCTCTTAATTCCTCTCCTATAATTAACACTCTTTACTACCATTTGCCACCCTACTGCCAAAAGTTTTTAAAACCTCTGTCAGATTATGGTATGTCTATTCCTGGACAGTTTATGAGAAGATAAGAGGGAAAAGTTGGCCCCTGTCATGGTGGCTTCAATGACTCCTTTCTTGCGGCAAGAGGGCAAGAGATGGGTTTAAAAAAATTATTTTGAGTAGGGAAGAAAAGAAAAATAATAGTAATTACTACTATTACTACTACTACTACTATTGTTTTTATTATTTTTGCCTCTACCTAGTTTCTTTAGTTGAGTTTAGTTCTTTTGTTTCACCCATTGATGTTGGAATCCTCTTTCCCCAGGATCCACTTTCAAGTTTCCATTGTCACTCAGATTACCCACTCCCTTCCTCAGTTATGGACACTTTATCAGCCCCTCATGATACCCATCCTGGATTATAGTCTACACCTGCTACCCAGCATAGCAAGTATCAACACATGCTAGGAGAAAGAACAGAATTGCTAAAAATTGTCAAGAATAGTGAAAATCACTATACATTCGCTAGTATTGGAAATATTTTCTGATACTCTGAAATAAATTAAGAGTGTTTTACAAAAGTAATAAAATATAAAATCAATTATAGTCTTGGATACAACCAAATTTCTTAAAGAAGACTAAACCATCTTATATTTTGATAAGTAAAAGAGAGCTAATAACAAAAAGTGGATAATATAATTCTAATTTTGTAAAACTGAGAAATAGAGTGTGTATTTATGAGTAGCTGACTAATATAATATAAACAAATTGTTGAGAATAATTACCTCTGGGTGATCGGGTTATGGGGATTTTATTTTCTCTTTATTGTTTTGCTGATTTCTCTAAATGTTCTACAAAGCTGCAGCAATTGCATAATCTGTAGAAAAACAATAAATGTGAAAGAAGACTTGATTGCAATACATGAACATGTGTTATTGATAATGGTGGTTATTTATGAGTGGTGGAGTTGTGGATGATTTATACTTTCATCTTTATAATTTAGGGGATTGTTTGATTTTTAATTGCTTATGAAATGAGGTATTTATAATTCATTAAATATATTTTAAAATACAACTTTAAATTAAAAACATTAAATATTATTTTTATACAAAATTTTAGAAGTGTTTTATCCAGGGTTTCATGGAAAGTTAATTTCTGAGCTAGTGGGACTACCTAAATTGCTGAGCCACTTTTTCCATATTCTTAGAATTTTCTTTGCAGATCAATTCCTGGAAAAGCCCAGGAATGATGGAAAGGAAAGTGAAAATGGTGAATATGGGGCTTGCTGGAGGACTTTAGGAGTCATGAGACCCCCGTAGGTAGATAATTTATACCTTTTCATGTGCACTTCTTCTACGCAACGTTCTGTAGGCTGACTTTTGGAAACTGAAACTCCTCACCGGCTATTCTATTCACCCACCACTGGCCTATCTCTATCTACCATTGAAGCAAGAAAGGAGTTTGCAGCCTCTGACTGTTCTCCAGACCAGGATCTCTCCCTTGCCTCAGCGCCACAAGGTTGCATGTAAGTGATGAGGCAATATTTCAGTGTCATTCTTTATGGGAAGGAGGACAGTGCTTTCTGTCTTGTGACCAGTGACCCAAGAAGCAAATCACATCCCTTTTACCCATGGTGTCCTTCTCTCCTCATTGCTTTCAGGCATGGCAGAACACATTTAGATTTCACACATAAATCTTTTCTTGGTGTAGGACACAGGGAAAGTGATTCTCCATGGTGACTTAATCTGTGGCAGATTGTCAACCTAGCCTTACTTCTCTGTATCACTATGCACATGTATGGGGTATCGGCCCCAAATCTGGATAGCTGAGTGTTCAAAGAATACAAATAAATTTTGATGTTTAGCCTTAAAACATAACTAGACAGGTGAGCTGAAAAGTGCACCAATATATTACATATTGATAGAATAGTGCTTCTTAGGCAATGTAACAGAAAATTTCCTCATCCATATAGATAAATTGTCCTGTAATTTAAACATAGAGACGTTATGAACATGGAAACATTGATTTGAAGTATTTTTATTGATTTCCCCCCCCCAAACACATGATCCTAAGAACAGTGGACAGGGAGAAAGTTAACCTTTTAATGGCCATAAAAGCTTGATGAGGACCATCAATTCATGGACTAAGTTCTAATGCAGTGCATCTCCTTCACAGGTTATTGAAGAGGAAGAACTTCCAGGTGCCTGGGTGGTTCAGTTGCTTAAGCGACTGCCTTTGGCTCAGGTCATCATCCTGGAGTCCCGGGATCAAGTCCCACATCAGGTTTCCTGCTTGGCAAGGAGTCTGCTTCTCCCTCTGACCTCTCTCCTCTCATGCTGTCTCTCTCATTCTCTCTCTCTCTCTCAAATAAATAAATAAAATCTTTTTTTTAAAAAAAGAGGAAGAACTTTCAATTACTGCCATATTCCCAGGGAAAGGAGGAACTTGGTCACCATCATGTCCATCCAATGTAGATAAAGAAAATCAAAGAAGATTAGCAGGGCCAAATATGAAAAGAGGCTGTGCATAAAAAGGATTTAACATCCAATGTAGCCATAATGCATGTGGGGGTGACAGAGGTATATAGGGCTATTTGCTCCTAACATGTAGAGCTATAATAGTAGATTGCTTTTGGTTAGTTAACATTCGATATTTTTCCTTCCATAGGGAGTTCCTTAGTGCAATGTCTTAACACTGCTATTACCAACAACTTAATTTACTCTCTTCTCTTGTAATCATATTCATGTCTATGCCCATCAGTTCTACTTCTTTTTGTGCTTTTTCATGTTCTTTTCCCTGTCACACTTCTCTCATTCTTACCCATGTGATTTCTGCTGCATGTCTCAGCCTTCCCCAAAGTGAATCTTCATAAAGATCTTCATATATCCTTCCTGCCAATGTGATCTATTTCTTAGTGAAATTAACATGTATGTCACATCATGGGCTATCTTTGCCTTGCTGATGATTTTAACAATATTTGGTGTTTGAAGGCTCTGTTATTCTCTCAAGGGTATTGGTGTTTTAGTGGTTGATATTCTCAGAGGTCTGACCTCCAAATGAGGGTGTTCTCCAAAGTGCAACCAATAAAATATCAATGTTTCATGCATCATCATAAATTATATACAGAAAAGTAGGTTCTTCATTGGGAAACCTGAGGCTAAGTGCATTGAAATGGGTGTGTGATGGAAAGGTTTCTCAAACACAAGGGTGTCCACTATGGGTTTCCAGCATGAGTCATGGAGTTTCCCAATGTGCATTTGTGAAAGGTTTTATCGAATATCTCTAGGGCACCATTCAACATTTGACCACTGAAGTCAATAATGGGTATTATGGCATTTTTCCTGGTAGATATCAATAAAGTGTTTTGAGGAAACAGAATCTTTTTTTAAGTTATAAAAAGTGTTGTAATCAATAACTGCAAGCAGAATTTCCCAAAATTCCTTTAACCAAGGAACATCTATAGAAAGGTGTTTGGGGGACAGAAATTTGGGAAAGGGGCTGCAATGCATTACAAAGCACATGTAAACATTCCATTCCTTATCTGATGACTGCTACCATCTCCATTATAGCTGGGTATGAATTTTACAGAAAAAGAAGAGTAGGCAGTAGCTACATGCCATTATTTTTTTTTTTAATTTTTATTTTTTATAAACAAATTTTTATCCCCAGGGGTACATGTCTGTGAATCGCCAGGTTTACACACTTCACAGCACTAACCATAGCACATACCCTCCCCAACCCAAGCTACATGCCATTATGAATAGTCACAGGCATGAGGAGATAAATTTATCAATTCTATCCTGTCCACTCTCTGCTATCAAATTTTCTATTCATTGCAATCTAAATTTAGATGTCCAGCAACTTTAAATCTAGGTAACATGGGTAGTCAGTGCTACATATGCCTCCCCTCCTTAGAGGTTCGCAATGCACAAGATCTGTACCAGAAGCTCTGGGGAATTCTGCAAACCATCCCATTTCACTTTAACCCTGGGCTTTCCAAATGTTTTATTATGGAATATTGTTATGTTTATTGTTTAATACTTCATTATAGCCTGTGGCATTAGTATTCAATTTGGAAACACTGGCACAATGTATTTTGCCTCCTTTCAAATTAACTTCTTTTATGTTCATTATCTGAAAAATGCACTGCTTTCTGCCACACAGTGGCACTTCAGAATACTTTTTATGCATAAGGAGAAGAGATTTGGAAATTCCTAGTTAGCTCATGTGACTTTGGATCTCAGGGTCATGAATTCCACCACACACTGGGCATGGATTGGACTTTAAAACAAAGAAGAAGAAGGAGGAGGAGGAGGAGGAGGAAGGAGAATAAGAAAAGATTTGCTATTTACTAAAACAAGAAAAATATTTTAAAATGAAACTAATTAATCTCTTTGTAGGATGACTTGAAACTGTTCCTGCCTGATGAAGACAATTGTGTTAGCTTTCACATCCAGATATTTTCAAGTCCTGTTGTTTTATGGTTAGGTGCTTTGGAAACATGGAAGTGAATTGCTGCACAAATTTTGCTTATAAATTTAATTTGCATTTGTAAGTATTGTGAGGAAAACTTATCTCTTCAGAAATAATACTGACTTAGAACACTAAGGAGGAAATATCTTAACTAATCAGTTAAGGTTTGTGGAACAGACAGGTCATCAATATTTCATGATGTGCTTTTCGTATTCAAGACTCCAAAAGCTTTATAAGTATTAGTGTAGTCTTTATAATATCTCTCTTAGATAAGGAAGTGGCAAGCACGATTTAATAAGGCATTTCAGTTTGGAAAGCCGAGCCACCTAAAAGCTCATTCTTTGTCTCTTTAGTTGAGAAAAATTGGTTGCAGAGATGAAGTTTGAACAGAGAGTGAGGTGCAGGTCTAATGGAGAGTTGAAAGAAATTTCAAAAGAAGGAGGATGTTTGTGCTCATGAGAGAACAATGTTTCTCGAGAAAGGCCCTAAGTGAGGTCACCTGGGGAGTTTGCTAAAATGTGGTGCCTTGATCTAATTACAAAGCTTGATTGCATGGGTCTGGGTGTAACCTAGCTGATGAAACAAGCTTTATGAGTGATTCCCTGTTACCCTGAAGCTTGAAAACCCACAATAGAAAAAGGGCTCAATGATCATGGGGCCTCTATTAAGTACTGATCTTAGAAACTCAGGACATGACATGAACATCACAGCAGAGGAACAGCAAAGGGATTTCCTTGCATTTTCTGAGGTGAAGGCCGAGGCAAGTTCTTGGTCTGGCCAGTATTTACTCTCCCTTTGTAAAGGACAAGGAAGTGAGAACTAAGGATGGAAACTTTTTAAGATGATTCTGAGACCAGAAGTCAAAGTGGCTTTGACATAAGAGGAAGACGTGAGCAAAAACACCAAATACACTATTGGAACTGTGGTCCTGAAGAAAGGCTGGCACCAGGAACATTCTCTGGAAGGTGCAAGGCCCAGTGAGGAATGGGAATGACTCCAGTCTCAGGCTCTTTCCCCACCAGCTTATGCTTTTCCTGGCATAAGTCACCCTGGGTTAAGCGCTACACAGGTTATGGATGAAAAAGATGTTAAAAATGAGTCTTTCTGAAGCACCCAAAATCTGAGTACTCATCAAGTACCAAAATCAAGTACTCATCATCTAAAGTGAGGTGGCAGGCCACTATCCAGACCTTAGAAATGAGGGCAGTTCTTGGATGGCTGTGCCTCAGACAAGGGCTTCACTGGGATACTTCTCTCCAGATTTCTTGAAGCTGATGCCAGGGCAAAGTCCGTGGTTGGATAAGCCTCAGTATTCTGTATTGAGTATTCTGTAGTAAGAATACTCTAATAAGGCAGCATGAAGGGGCCAGTGTTAGAAAGTCTTTCCCTCCCAGCATTCTCCTAGGCCATTCAAGACTTCAGCTAATAGAATCCATTGTAACCTTATTATAAACACATTTAAATGCAAGGAGCCTATAAATTGGAGAGTACTGAACCTATAGTAATTAACCCTTAATGAATCAGTAAGTTAGACTTTGGAATGCTTGGGAGGCTCAGTCAGTTAAGCCTCTGCCTTTGGCTCAGGTAACGACCACGGGTCCTGGGACTGAGTCCTACATCACACTCCTTGCTCAGTGGGGAGCCTGTTTCTTCCTCTGCCTCCTACTTCCCCTGCTTGTACTCTCATTCTGACAAAAAAATAAAATCTTAAAAAAAAAAGATGACTTAAAAAAAAGACTTTTCTTGCAGAATCTACTATTTAACTTAGTAACTATGCAGCCTTGGGCTGACAATATTGGTTCACTGGGTCTTAGTACCTTTTTGGACAAAGTGAGATAAATGGTTAAGTTCTTGATGGCCCTAGCTTGTCTGCAAACCACTATTGGATTATAACCTGAAAGAGCAGCTAAACAAAGATTTTAAAAATGTCCTTCTACTTGAGTTTAGGAACCTCAGATGTAGACAGCCCTAAAGCCACTTTCTATGCTCAAATTCTATCAAATTTTAAAATCAGATTTATCATCTTCCAAACATACAGCTTATAAAGTGCATGACACCAGCCAGAACAGCAGACAACTTGGGTATGTCTGGTTAGTGGTTAGTCTGAGAATAGTGTTGGCCAGTTAGGACCAGTCTGAGGGTGGGGCCCAGAAGGAAGCAGGCTTGAAAAGAACACCCCCTTGGCAGCCCCAGACCATCCTGTTTGGTAATATTAAAAATTACCAAGAATGTAAGACTGTAGCATAGGGTTTAGAGGAAAAAGAAGAATATACTCTTTCTCATCTGTGCTCTACTTGAGGTGACAGCGAGCTATTCAGAAAAAACATGACTTTTGGCAGGTTTAATCATTTGGACAAAGATTGGACAGTGAGGCACAAAATAATATCCTTTGTGAGCCTGGAGAGGTAACTAGGGAGCCAACATGAATTTAGCCTGACCCCACCAGGGAGTCATTCCAAGTTATGAAGGCTCTGCCTTCATAGTAGCAGTAGTAGTCCATACTATGTGCAAAAGACCACCACCAGCCATGGGATGATCTGGCTTTACCATCATTGAGCGGACATGTCCATGGATAATTCAGTCATGTGAGAGCATCATTCAGCCTTTACCGTTGTTACAGGGAAACTGTAATGGCAGAGAGGAGGTCCCTCCCCCAGCCTACAGAGGCCAGCAGAGTTTCTCTGCCCTTCCTGTCCCTATCTTGACATGTGGACCTCTCTTAGGCATCTGGTGTTAACCAGGCATGAAAGCCTCTGGGGGCAGGCTTACACCATCAGTCTTAGAACAGGAAAAGTTTTGCATTTTTTTTTCTAATCCCCAAACTACCAGATCAGCAATAACTCATGGATGGGAAATAAAATTTGGAAAATTTGGGACAACTCAGGGGAAATTTGAAGTCAGTGAGAATTTCCCCTAGGTCAGGAACATGCACTCTCTAAGTTTCCCTGGACTGGTAGCCTGTGTTTTCTTATTTCCCCTTTATAAACAAGTAAGCTTTTCAAATGTCTGGGCATTTTGCAGGAGTTTGGGTTCTTGCTGCCTGCCTTATACAATCAAATCCACACCTGATTTCCTCACATGGGCACTGAAGTCAAGCTCTGAGGTCTGAACACCAATGGCCACCATAAGGTCAGCTCCCACTTAACATTTTACCATTGATGAACATAAAAATACTATATAGAACTGTAGTTAACAGTGGACTTTGGTTAGTTTGTCAATATTGGTTCATTACTTGTTATAAATATCAAAGTAAGATGTTAAAAATAGGAGAAATTGCATGTGGGTATACAGGAATTCTCTGTATTATATTTGCAATTTTCCTGTAATGGAAAATGATCTAATGAAATAAAATAAAAAGTTATTTATTTATTTATTTAAAAAAATAGAAAAAATCATGAAGAAAATCCTCTTTGTTTCATCTATCTGACTATTCTCTTTTCTGAAGGCCTTGACAATCACTGGTCTATATTAGATCTCTATAAGGTAAGGGTTTTTCTGGAACATCATTATATTGGAAATATACAGTAGTTTCTTTAAAGCAGTAAGAATCTGAGATTCCTCCATTCCTGTAAGGGTTGATAACACATTCCTTTTTAGTGCCAAATAATCTCCTACTATTATGGATTCTATCCATTCACTTTTTGAGGGACATCTGGGCTGCTTCCAGGTTTTGGCAATTATGGATTAGGCTGCTATAAACATGTGCATGGAGATTTCTGTGTGGACATCAGTTTACAAATCAAGTGGATCAATACCTTGGAGCATAATTGTTGGGTCATTTGGTTATACCTGGTTTAGCATTATAAGAAACTGTCTTCCAAAGAGAGTGTATCATATTGCATTCCTACCAACAATAAAATAACTCCTGTTGCTCCACATCCTCTTTAGCAATTGGTATTTTTAGTTTTTTTTTTTTTATTTTAGCTATTCTAATAGGAAGGTAGTGATATTTCACTGTTATTTTCATCACAGGTTATTTGGTGAGAGTCAAATGAGTGGTTGATATGTAGGGGTTTTTTTTGGTAATTGTTATATTTTATTCAAGATTTCTATGTGTTTCAGTGGATTGAGTCCCATCCAACATATAGGTTTTTCTTTCGGGTAATGTTCTGCTTCCATTTAGCATGAATTTAAGCAGGGTCATTTATCAAAGGCCATCCTCACATCTCTCAACAAGTTATGATTTCACTGCAGACATACCCCAAATTAAACATTGGGGATACTTGCTATTTATATGGTACCCAGCTCTCTAAAACTTATCAATAAATGTTTTCTGGATGATCTAGTTAATTGATACAGTAATATATTTTTTAAATTTATCCTGTCTTCTTTCCTCATAGTTTGTCTTACATTGAGTAATTCAGAGTATTTGGGCTTCTGAAAATTATTTGGGTGAATTACACAGATGCAGGAAGCAACGGACGCCATCGAATCTGCCTGTAAACATGTTGATGCAATGAATGTCGCCTTTGTCTTTGACTAGTTTGTGATGAGTCATTACAAATGATTGAGTTTGTCAAATATGCCATCTTGTCTTTGAAGTTTTAATTTACTCAGAGCTAGAGCAACACACCACAATACATCTTATTGAAACCAGCATCAATATAACTATCATATTCCTTTATATGTTTTTATTCCGACAGTTATTTTAAAAATGCTTTCAGTCAAGCAGAGTTTTGGTCAACAACTCCAGAGCTCAATTGAGAGTGGTAGGATTTGGAATTTGTCTACCCACATTAAAGAAATGAGAAACCTGTGACAATGTGAAGTCTCCAAGGTAAAATAGTGTAGTGTCCGAGTTTATTGAGCAATTATGAGCATTCCTTACCCGTGATAAAAGATATGGAAGCAACAGCAAAATAACATAAGCTTCTGCTGGTAGCCATGACAAAGTAGTGGTATGGGAAATCCTGTTGACCTCTCTCAAGGGAAAAAGAGAAGAAAATAATCCCCTGATTCACTGTAGCCAAGTAAATTTGGAACATTGTGTGTACTTCTGTAGTTAGTGAGAAAGCTAACGTTTTCTACTATGTCCAGGCAGATCTGTTACAGGGAGTGAAGGCTCAGTCTAGATTCTAGCAGGACTTTATATCCACAGCAATTCAAACTTTCTCTTCATTAAAGCCATAGTGATGTGAGTTCCCAGTGTTTCAAAGATCTTATATAAATAGAAAAGAACACTGTATCATGGGTGTTAGTTAAAGCATTACATTTCAGGTGATGAGATGAGCTTCATTCCATCAAAAGACTGAAGCCAAGAGATACTATGCTCAGAAATAGCATATAAAGGAATTATCAGAAAACAAAAGAAAATCAACAACACATTGATAAGACTACATCACCTGTTATCCACACAAATAGCACCAACTCACATAAACATTTTAAAAGTGAATAGATCAAAAGCCAAAAATAGAGAGGGGAATTTTTATTCCAAGGAATAGTATAAGCTGGGCTGGAAGACACCAATCTATTATGTTTGAAGTCAGATCAAAAATCAGTTTTTACACATACACTTCTCAAATCAACTCTGATGCTGCTGATGTATTACAGAGATCTTTGAAGAAAGCGACCAGCATTTCTGTCTTTAGTTTGGGGCCCTACTTTGGACTCAAGTACATGTATAACAGATGAAAAAGACAGTATGTGAAGGCAGTATTATAGTTGAGATTGTGTACACACAAAATCCCAGAAAATCAAACTTATGGTTCCCATGGCAACTATAACTCTGCCACACTGCACATTGTAGTAATCACTGCACTGAGCTCTGTAGTTATAGTTGCAAGATATTTGCAGTAGTAACTCCTTATTTTCCATTGCTTGTAATGATTTTCAGAAAATTTTTCATTCAGGCCTCTAACTTTTAACACTTACCCCTGTTGAATGGTGAATAATGTCAGATAGTGTGAGAAACATAGTTTAAAGACTTGTGGAAGACAAGCCTTGAAAAATTAGTTTCTTCAGTTTTTTTTTCAATTATATAAATTATAATTGAAATATATATAATTCTATATATGATTATATATGACACATATATGTATATGTGTATATGTAATTGTATATATGTATATAAATTGTATATTATATATGTATATATAATTATATATAATTGTATATATACACATATATATAATTGTGTGTGTGTGTGTATAGATAGATAGATAGTCACAAACTGTAATGCTTTGTGTGTGTGAGAAAGAGAAAGAAGCTAAAGCTAAGGAGCTGGGAGATAAAGTTATAGAAGAGGACATAATAGGATAAAAAGAGGTGAATGGGGGGAATTATGAAAGGCTAAATCTTAAACAAATGGAGGGGATATTTTTCTCCGGGATGCAAAAAGATATGTTAAATTTTGGCATAGACATGATATATTTGTAAATGAGGTGGGGAAGCTATTGGAAAACCAGAGATAAAATCATCTAGGAAAAAATATAAATCCAGAATAGTAGAGAACCAATGTAAAACCAAATCAAATGCATAAAATGAATCATTTACAACACAGAGGGAGAGCCAGTGAAAGCAAAGGCAGACGAGCAAGAAATGTAAGATAAACTGGTGCCATGGAACCTAAAGGTAAAGTAAAAAAAGGATTTTTGTTTTGTTTTTGTTTTTTGAGGGGAAAACAGAGAGAGAGAAACAGAGTGCAACTAAGGGTGTGTTGGAGGGCAGAGGCAGAAGGGGAGGGAGAGAGAGAGAATCCCAAGAAGGTTCCACATCCAGTGCAGAACCCGATGCAGAGCTTGATTCCATAACCCAAACTGAAATTGAGTCCCATGCTCAACCACCCAAGTTCTCCAAGGAAAAAGGTGTTTTGAGAAGGATGGTGTGGTCCACAGAAGAAAATGCTGCAGAGAGGTATGTTAAGGTTAGGAGAGCCAGGAGTGTGTTCATCAGGACCAACTTTAGAAGCTACCACCCAGGCAAGGACAGCTAACTACTAATGGTTAAGATAATGGAGAAAAATTCTAGCGAAATTCAACGTGCATACACGTAACTTTGTGGCAGAACTGGGTGACAATGGTTTGCTGTCTCCAAAAAGAACCTCATGTACTAGACTCTTCCTTTTCCCCTGACATCACACCTAATAACTGAGAGATGTTCCCCTAACAGATAATCCATTCATATTTCTTTTTTTTTTCATATTTCAATGAAGGTTCCAAAAGTGGAAGGAAATAGATATTTGGGCTAGGTCAGAGAAATGTTAATTATTTCATTTCTAAAATTCTACCAGATGAATGTCTAAATACTTCAAATAAAGAAAACATGAACTCTGTGTGTATATGGGACAAGCTCTGTTAACTCAAGAATGCTTCATCCTCAGGTACATTTTTTGTAGTATCTAAAATAATCTATCTAGAAAAGACCTGTAGGTCTTTTCTGATGGTCTCATTTGATACCATCAGAAAGAGTTGTTCATTACTTTAAAATGGTATCTTCTATTTATTTAATAATTTCATAGTTATTTTTGTTCTTTATCCAACATTTCAAGAAACTGAAGTCCTCACCAGAGTAAGAGTTGGGAGGAAGGAGGATACTTCAAATGGATCTGTGTTGTTTTAATGAACAGTCACTCAAAGTGGATCCTCTTCTCTCTCTCTGTATGTATGTGTTTGTTCATGTTTATTAGATTTGACCAAAAGATACTCATGATTCTAATTTCAGAAGGCCTAAATTGAAGTTTTCTCCTCCAATGATTTGTATTTGCTTCAGATGAAAGCCAGAGGGTACAACTGGCTTAGGCTGACATTGGCCTCTTAAATGATCTATCTAGGCTTAATGGAGTGGGTCTTAGGCTCTAAGCAGACTACAGCAAGGTGAGGTATTTTGCCCTGAGCAACAGCAGCATGCCTATCTACTCACCTTTGCTTCTGGGTGTGCCATTTTCTGTCCACTTATTCTTTCACAGACATCAGTATTTATTAATGACACTAGAAAGTTCATTTCCTTCATATGAGTCCAGAAATACATTACAAAGTATATTTTATTCAAGATCTAGATCTATTGTAGAAAGAACTTTCAAGTATCTAAACAGCCACAAATATCTAAATTTTCTAAATTCTGATATGAAATCTTTGTCTTTTAACTAAGGAGTTTGTCTTTGTGTATTTATTATATTTGGGTGGATTTCTATCATCTTTAGTTCTGCTTCATTATCTTGTGTTTTGTATCTTTTTCTTCCCATTTCATGAAATTTATTTTGTGATTTGTTTTTATTTCATCCCCATTTTACCTCCACACTCCTATTCACTCACATGCAATTTTTGGAAAATATACACCGTCTATTTCTATTATTTTAATGATTATCATTAAGACTTTTATTATCATCTCATCACATTTGAAGTCTAAAGTTAATCAGTATCTCCAGTTCAACTCCAGAACAATTACTGAATTTTAGAATATTTTAAATCTAGTCAAACCCTCTATTTCTTACATTTGCGTTCACTAGTACTTTCATTCTATATTATTTTTAATAAGTTTTATTGAAGTATAATTTACATATGATTTAAGTCTATAGCTTGAATTTTGACAAATGTATACAGTCATGTAACTATAAACCTATCAAGATAATGAGAATCCCCAGAACCCTAGGTCTTTGGGCCCCTTCCCAGTCAGTTCCTACCTACTTCTTGGCCCCAGGTAACTACTGCTCTACTTTCTGTAACTCCAGATTAGGTTTCCTTCTTAGAGTTCATATAAATGGAATTGATCATATAGTACATACACATTTTTTGTGACTTCTCTTACACACCATAATGTTTTTAAGATTCATTCATGTTTCTACTTTTAACAATGGTTCTTTCTTTGTATTTGCTAAGCAGAATTCCATAATATAGATACACAAAAAATTTGTTTATCCATTTACCCATTGATGGATATTTTGCTTGTTTCTAGTTTAGAGCTGTTATGAATAAAGCTGCTGTGAACATTCATAAAAAAGTTGCTGAGTAGACATATGTTTCCATTTATTTTCAGTAAAAACCCAGAACTGGGTTTTGGGTCATATTGTCAGTCTATGGCTAACTCAAAAGAAATTGCCAAACTGATTCCCAAATTAATTGTACCATTTTATATACCCCCACCAACATGAGAGTTCCAGTTTCTCCACACTCATGTCAACACTTGAAATTTTCAGCCTTTAAATTTTAATCATTCTACTGAATGTACAGTTTTATCACATTGTGGTTTATATTGAATTTCCTTAATTATTAATGCTGTTGAGCATATATTTTGAGTCTGTTTGGAATACCTGTATTCTTGATGTTCAGATTTTTTGCCTATTTTTTATCGTGTTATTTGTATTGTTATTATGTAGCTGTAAGAGCTTTTTATACAACCTTGATATAAGTCCTTTTTGAGATAATATGTATTCTAAATATTTTTTCCCAGCATGACTTGTCTTTCATCTTTTTAATTTTTTTAAAATTTATTTATTTGTCAGAGAGAGAGGGAGAGAGAGCGAGCACAGGCAGACAGGGTGGCAGGCAGAGGCAGAGGGAGAAGCAGGCTCCCTGCCAGGCAAGGAGCCCGATGTGGAACTCTATCCCAGGACGCTGGGATCATGACCTGAGCTGAAGGCAGCCGCTTAACCAACTGAGCCACCCAGGCATCCCAGTCTTTCATCTTTTTAAACACAGTGTCTTTTAAAGGGTAAATTTGTAATTTTATAAGGTTTGTTTTATTTTTTTATGACTCCTGATTTTTATATCTTACCAATGGAATTTTCCATATGCCAAAGTTACAAATACTTGTTCTATTATTTCTACTATTGTAGTTTATCTTTTATGTTTAGAGGTATGACCCTTTTAAAGTTAATTTTGACATTTGGTATGATATAAGGTTCAAGGTTTAATTATTTTCTGTATGGATATCCAGTTATTTCAGGACTATTTGTGGAAAGACAATTCTCCATTGACCCTTTGTGGGAAATCAATTAAATGTGTAACCTATGTCTATTTCTGGACTCTTTATTCTAATGTTCTAGTATTTATCCTTATTCCAATATCACAGTTCCTTAATTCCCATATCCTATAATATGATTTGAAATTCAGGAGTGAAATTCTTCCAAATTTGTTCTTATTTTTTTCAAAATGGTTATGGCTATTCTTGATCATTTTTATTTTCATATACATTTTAAAATCAGTTTAATAATTTCTAAAAACAAAATCAGCTGGGATTTTGATTGAATTGCATTGAATGTATTAATCAGTTTGGAGAGAGTTGACATCTTAAAAATGTTAATTTTCCTAGTCCATGAACTTTGTATATTTTTCTATCTCTTTGGATCTTTAATATTTTTCTCAGCAATATTCTGTAATTCTCACTATTTAAGTTGTATATATGTGTGCGTGTTAAATGTATCTTTAAGTACTTTATAATTTTATTGTATTGTAAGTCTGTTCTTTCATTTTAATTTTTAATTATTTATTGCTAGTGTATAGAACATGGATGATGTTTTTGCATGTGGTGTTGTATCCTAGCTTGTTTATTTTTTACATACAAATAAGTTATTATTCTTTTATACATTTAGTGATATTTCAGATTTATCTTCATATATGTCAATTACTTTACTCTCCTTCTGCATATAAGAGAATTTCTGGGATTTTTACTCTTCTTGCTACAGCACAGTTTTTGATGTGTTTGCTGTTGTAAACTCAATTTTGGTTTGATTAAAACCAAATTTATTTAATCAGTTTCTAGTGAACCTTTAACTGGAAATAAAATTCAAGAATTTATCCTTTTTAAAAAGCTTTCTAATAAAATGTATCCTAAATTAAAAAGTAAAAAAAAAGATATGTACAATTGAAGGATAGTAATAAAATTAATACATAAAATTGTTATTGAACTAGAAGAAAAAGAATATATTGCCAGTACCATAGGAGCTCCAGGTTTGTACCTGTTGTACCTCTCATCTTCAGTCAGGCTAGTTTAGGTTCCTTGGAATGATTTTAGGGTTGTAAGTTATGCAAAAAATCAAGCCCTACTTCTCAGGCACTTGTCAAGCTTCTGTTTGCATTACATGTGATAATGTTCCATTGACCAAAGCAAGATACATCCTCATCCGGATTAAAAAAGGTGGAGATATAGACTCATGAAGTCTAAATATGTGAATCATGGAGTATACATATTATATATAAAAGCAGAGATGTATGGAGCACCTGGGTGGCTTAGTCATACTTTTCTAGTGACAATGTGAACTTTACACAGTTCAAATTTCTATTATGCATACATTATATAACTTATACATTTGCTAAGAAAAATCTTTTGGCATGTCAATCCTCTATAGTATAAATATTCACGTTTGGTATTAATTTCAACTAATTTATTTCCTTCTCTTATCTTTACATTCATCTTTTTGTTATTGTATTAGTTCATTAATCTACACCTTTTCCAATAAAAGACATTCAGTGTATAAATTTTTTTCTAAATGCTATTTTTGCACATGCCCCATATTGTGCACAAATTTTATAACTGTTGTTATAAATCTTTTCCAAATCTTATTATGATTTCTTTAATTACCTTAAATTTCCACATATATGGAATTTTACTAATTATTCATGTTATTGTGCTCTAATATATTAAATTATAATCTAAGAATGGATTTTTACATGATAATACTTTAAAATTTGCTGATTCATTTTATAAATATTTCTTGTTTGCTTGAGAATAAAATTATGCTTACAACTATATAATACAGTTGAATTTATTAATCTTTTTGAATACAGGCAAAGACATAGATAGAGGTATTCACTATTCTATGTAAGTCCATGAGATAAAACTTCATAATTTGCTTTCAAAATCTTTTATATTCTTAACTGAATTTTTTAGTTTGAATTTTCAATTACTGAGAGACAGGCATATCAAAATCTTCTGGAAACATTGTGACTTTTTCCATCTTGTAAATCTGTTTTTGCTTTGTATATTTGGAATCTCTGCCACATAGGTTTGAAATTTTTATATCTGCCTGAGCAGAGGAAACTTTTATCATTGTGTTATGACCTTCTTTTCAATCATTATTAACATTATTAATACATTTACCTTAAATTTATTTTTTTAGATATTAATATAGTTGTCCCAGTTCTTTGGTAGGTATTTGCAGTTATGCCTCTTCTGTGTTCTTATTTTGAACACTTATCTCTTAAAAACAGAATAAATTTGTAAAATCCACCACTAACTCTTGTCTTTGACATAAAACATTCAGTCTGTTTACATTTATAATGATTACTAGTATATTTGGAATTCTTTCTTCTTTCATCTTATTATGTTTTTGCTATTTATCCTGCAAAATTTACAAATTTCCTTTCTTTCCTTCTTTCAATTGTAATATTTATTCCTTTATTTTTCTCACTCAATTATTTTTTCTTCTGCTTGCTTAGAAACTATTTTTTTAAACTTCTTATTTATTTATTTTAATTAATTTTTTTTAATTTTTTAATAAACATATAATGTATTTTTATCCCCAGGGGTACATGTCTGTGAATTGCCAGGTTTACACACTTCACAGCACTAACCATAGCACATACCCTCCCCAATGTCCATTACCCCACCCCCCTTTCCCGACCCCCCTCCCCTCAGTTTGTTTTGTGAGATTAAGAGTCACTTATGGTTTGTCTCCCTCCCGATCCCATCTTGTTTCATTTCTTCTTTTCCTCCCCCCCAACCCCCCATGAGAAAGACAACTGTCATATGATCTCCCTGATATGAGGAAGCTTAGAAACTACTATTGTCTTGTACATTCTTTCAGTGATTATACTAGAAAATTCACCAAGCATGTTTACTAAAGTTCAGTGTTTTTACCTTACTAAGGAAGGATGCAATGATCTTAGAACTTAATCCTGGTCATCCACAACTTATTTGCATTTTCCCAGTATTTTTGTGGTAACCTCTTATTTTGTCACATTTTAGACCTAGTCATTATTATTTTATAATGTCAGTATCTGTTATTCACCACAACAGAGCTTTTAGCATCTGGCTCTACAGGCACATTCACTGCTTGGAATCCCTTTGTCACTTATTAATTTTGTAATCTTAGACAAATTAAACTTGCTTAATAATAGGATCCAGCTCATAGTGCAAGAGTGAGGATTAAATGAGCTAAATCATGTGAACTGCTTAGAAAATTGCCTGGCACACAGTAATTGCACAATGAGCATTTATCATTGTCTTTGGTATCTAAATTGCTTCTTGTAAATCAGACCTTCCATCTAGAGCTATACACTGTTCTGAAATACATCCTTTACGAATTCCTTTGGAGAATGTCTTTGGTGATTTTTGTTTTTATTAGTCCAAAAGTGTCCTTATTCCACCATTCTTAAAATAAAGACTTACTGTGAACAGAATTCTAGGTTATCAACTATTTTTTCTTAGTACAATTTAAGAAACTACTCTTCCAACATCTGTCTTCCAGCAGATGACCAACAGCACCATAAGCCTTTCTTTTGTAGGTGACCTGTCTTCTCTCCCCTGGCTGCTTTTACTCCTTTTATTCTTTGTTTCTCTCTCTCTTTCTTTCTCTCTCTCTCTCTCTCTCTCTCTCGGTGTCTTTTCATGTTTTGAATCTAGGTGTGGGTTTCTTTCTATCTGAAGTCATTAGAATTTCTGGATCTGAGGATTAGGGTTTTTTTTTTTTTTCTCCTGCTTATATATTTTCAAATACTTCTCCCTTATTCTTTCAATTTCTTTTGTCCAGAATTCCAATTAGATATATACCAAATCTATGCACTTTATTTTCCATTTCCTTCTCATATTTTCTCTCCCTGTCACTCTAAGATGCATTTTGGGCAAGTTCTTCATAGCTAACTTTTGGTTTACTCCTTCTGTTTTCATCTATATCCAATTTTATGTGTAGTCATCCACCAAGGCTTTCTTCCAATGTAAATGTATCACTTCTAGGAGTTGTATTTGAATTTTTTCCCGTTAGGCTTCGTCATTTTTTTTATAACAAATTGTGCCTTGCTCATGTGTCTTATCTCATCTTCAACAGCTTCAAACATTTAATTATATTTCTTCTATTTAGTACAACATAGTTCCAAAGGCTGAATCAGTTGGGTAAAGTGAAGGTCTTTATGTGTGGTGTAAGCCAATGGTCCAGTTTCATTCTTCTGCATGTAGCTGTCCAGTTCTCCCAATACCATTTGTTGAAGAGGCTGTCTTTTTCCCATTGTATGTCCTTTCCTCCTTCATGAGAGATCATTTGATCATACAAATGTGGATGGAGTTAGACAGTATCTAACCGAAATTATCAAGTCAGAGAAAGAAAAATACAATATGATTTCACTCATATGTGGAATTTAAGAAAAAAACAAATGAACAAAGGGAAAAAAGAGAGAGAGAGATAGAGAGAGAGATCAATAAATAGTCTCTTAACTATAGAGAACAAACTAATGGTTATCAGAGAGGAGGAGGGCAGGTGAAAGGGTGAAATAGGTGAATGAGATTAAGAGTACATGTATGATGAGCACTGAGTAATGAATACAGTTGTTGAATTACTATATTGTACACTTGCAACTAATATATGTATGTTAATATATGTATGTTAATTATACTGGAAATTTAAAAAATTAATAAGAAGAAAATTTAAAAAAAAAAGAAAGAGAAAACAAAGTGATTTAACTCCACTTCTGTTGTTTCTTCCCTCACTCAGGGTGGTTTGTTCCCTTCTGTGTGCATGAGCATGTGTGTGTGTGTGTGTGTGTATGTGTGTAAGATATTGGATTAAGAGTTCATTATATTCTAACCATTCCTTCTGCAGTCTCTTTTTGAGTTGAGCATGCAAATCTACTGAGGTTTTTACCCTTCCAGTCCAGGAACATGCTCTGATCAATAGATATGTAAATTTAAATTTTAAAACCACACTTAAAAGCCTGCAGTTATACATAAATTCTTAGGCAGATTTTTCCCTTCGGAGGCAAACCCAAATGGATGAATTGATTTGGAATCCTTCCACATTGGCAAGAAGATTTCTTTCTTTTACTCCTTTACTGAAGGTGTGGCTTGTCAACATTCCAAATTCCTTATAAGGTTTCTATTTTAAATTGTCATTGCTGTATCTCGAAGTCCTATCTCCTCTGCCCTAAACAGCTGCTAGAGTCCAATCATGGGTTACCATAATCCTCACACATCTGAGGGTAGAGAAGTTTCAGTGTCAATTTCTGGCTCTTTGCAACAGAAAATGATCTCAAACTTGCCTTTTCCTTGTTGTCTTCCTTCTAGTAAGTGGAGTAATGCTTCCAGAATACTAAACCCAAGTATTACATAATCCAAAGTATTAATATCTAAGTGATTATAATTAGTACCTATCCAACCTTTCTAGATTCTTTTGGATGGTAAACTAAGAGTTTATTAACCTGAAGCTAAAAGAGTTTCTAACAATAACATTTCTTTGAGGAGAAGGAGATTTCTGGAACCCACATATTTACCAGCTAATTCTCGTTGTAAAAGTAATGCTTTACTGAAGCCATCCCATTTCTTCTTCAGACTTGTTATACTGAAGATCATGACATCTCTCTTTCAAATGTGAATTTCTTCATTCATTTGTTCAGTCAATCAATATTTATCAAGTGCCTGCTATGGGCCAGGCATTGTGCTGGAGTGACAGGAGAGTAATTATGAGACAAGCAGAACTGATCCCTTCTCTCACGAGGAAAATGGCCTGGGGGGGAAACAAAAGAGTCCAATAATCACACAAATACCAAAAATGTAAAAACACATCTAAAGGAACACTTTGAAGTAGGCACACCTGTGGGAAGAGAGCCCATGATGACAGAGCTGAGTCACTGAAGGGGCAGAACAGGTCCTGCCTGAGGGAGTGATGTCAGTGGCTGAGAGGGAGGCATGGCTGAAGCTGGTGAGTGCGGAAGGAGGCTGGGAGGCTGGTGGGAAGAGAAAAAAGAAACAGAGCTGCCAAAAAATGTTGCAAAGATAGGCAGGGCCACATGAGAGAAGGGAAAATGTTTTTCTATTTTCACTTTCTATTTATTAGGACACAAGTGCAGAATTCTACACTAGAAAGAAAGGATAAGGAAAAGAAATCATGTGGTGAACATAACCAAGAATTCCTTCCCGGTGAAAATAATTTATGTGTCTTACTCATGTCTTAGCTGTGGCTAAACCATAATACCCTCTGCCCTCTCTTTCTTATATATTAAAAGCGCTTATAAAACTAAAATCTTCAAGAAATTACATTAACCAGTCAAAACAGTTTCATATTTTTTTTACATCCAAATTCTGCAAAACCAAACCACCTCAGCTTTGCTGAGAAGAACCACTTGAGACCCATTTCATTCCTCAAGTAATGTACAGTCAAGGATGCTGTCTCAGTCAGTGTCGGTCTCTATCCAGATGGTAACCAGAACAGTTAACCTATGGGGCCACTGGGGTGGGGGGGGACCCTAGCTAACATTTAAGGCTAATAAAAGCACCAGTTCTACAGTAATTGTGCATTTATTCATTGATTTATTTAGTGAAAACTTATGAAACATCTCCTATATGACAGGTTCTATTCTCTAGTCTATGAAAAGAAAATTAATTAACTTCTAACAGGTTTATTTTTATAAGCAAATGTATCAAGGTGCTATCTGAGCTGTCATCCATCTGATAACAGATTGTACCAAATCTCCTTCAACCCACATCTAGTGAAACAGTAACTAATGGACAGCAGGAAAACAGAAGCCAAAGCAGTTTAGAAAAGTATAGATGACTGCTTTCTTTGTTTCGTTTCTTTTCTTTCTCTTTCTTTCTTTCTTTCTTTCTTTCTTTCTTTCTTTCTTTCTTTCTTTCTTTCTTTCTTTCTGAATTGCAGTACTCTAAGAGATAGTAGGACATTATTTCTGTTAGAACAGAGGTAATTAGTGACTAATCAAGAACACCCAAGGGGCAGGTTGCCTGGGTGGCTTAGTTGGTTAAGCATCGGACTCTTGATTTCAAATCAGGTCATGATTTCAGTGTTGTGAAAATAAACCCTGCATCAGGCTCTGCACTGGGTATGGAGTCTGCTTGAGATTCTCTTTCTCTCCCTCTCCCCCTCCCACACCCCTCTAAAAAAAAAAAAAACACCCAAAGTACACCTAACTGGATCAGTCAGCAGGGCATGCAACTCTTGATCTCGGGGTTGTGGGTTCAAGTCCCAAGCTGGGTGTAGAGAGTACTTAACAATAAAATCTTAAAACAAACAAACAAACAAACAAACAAAAAATACACAAGAATTGCACCAGTCTGTTCTACCTCCTCTCACTTTTGGAAATGTCTCTGAAATAGTCTGCAGTTGTAAAAAAAATTTGTACAGGGAAGGGAATAGAGTAATGCAGCCATTTATAACATCAACAAACAGCCTCAATTCTTAGTCTACAAATGTTTAATAAAGTTGTTCCAGATGGACCTTAGCCTCACCTTATTTTTGTATAATAAATTAGTTGAAATTAATATAGGGCTGACAAGTCAGCTTACAAGTCAAAAAGAAGAGATCCCAGGAACAAATGTTTTTTTAAAAAACACAAAAAGATATGGTTATTACCTACAATGCTACTGATTTTTTTTTTTTGTAATTTTCTTGTCCCAGCCAAAGCAAATTAGAGATGTGGAGCTACTACAACAAAGTATTTGGATTTAACTACTTGTTTTTCTAACTGTAAGTAGTCTAAATTTCAACATCTTTAATTCTGGCTGCTGATTAGGGAAAGAATTGACTTAGCTTCTATGAGGATAAGTCATTCCTGTCTAGGAAAATTTACGATATCTTATAGTTAAACCTACCTATGGTTAAACCTACCTGAGGATTTTAAATCCCTCAACAATGAAAAGAAATAAGGAATGAATCCTTTCTGATTACTCTAAGGAAATGAATACTTGTCAACTCTCTGAAACATTTAAAATAGAGAATGTTCTCATTTGCAGGGAATAATTTACATGGAGCCCTTCTTGAAGTCAGGGAGAGGGCTTGGATGGCTCCTCTGAATCCTTTTCAGCAGTAGTAAGCTTCCCTGGTAAGTCTAATAGGAAACTTTTCTTCCTCTGTGCTACTTTGTGCGGAAGGTAATAAGCTATGACACCTATGGCGATTCCAGAAATGGAATTGCTGCCCACTGAGTGCTGTTTTCTGTCTCTTTAGGGGGGTAGGCTCTTGCCTTAGTAGTACTTTGCAGTAATGCAGATAACTGCAAAGAAGTAAATGCTTACCAAGATTTTTCCCTATCGCAAAGTCCTGGCCCTTGGCAAGATTATTTTCCTCCTACAGTGATGAAATAGAATATTAAGTACATATCTCAAAATGAAAAATATGATAAAAATCCCTTCTTATCTGGCTGTTTTTCATTCTGGGTTCACTACTGATCTCCCTGTTTTTAATTAATGGCAGATAAAATTAAGAATGGGACAAACCATGGCAGAGAATGTCTTTCTATGAAAAATGGGAGATCCAAAACTAATAGCAAACAGAAAACACTTTCCATATGACAGATAACACCATTTTTAAATTTATATCTTCATAAGCTAAAAGAACTGCAGATATAGTCACTTATGGATGTTATCAGCCAGTGGATAGCTATGGTATAAAAGAAAGACAAAGGATAAAGATTAGGTAAAAGGGAGACACTTTTTACTCTATAGTCTATTTTTTTTAAGATTTTATTTTTATTTATTTGTCAGAGAGAGAGGGAGAGAGCGCAAGCACAGGCAGGCAGAGGCAGAGGCAGAGGGAGAAGCAGGCTTCCCGCAGAGCAAGGAGCCTGATGCGGGACTCGATCCCAGGGCACTGGGATCATGACCTGAGCCGAAGACAGCTGCTCAACCAACTGAGCTACCCAGGTGTCCCTCTATAGTCTCTTTTTGACTGTGAGTATCTAATGTAACATTTATGGTGGCAGAAAAACAGCTGTACGAAGCTCAGTTCCCCTCTGGTGAAATTGCATGCGAGGGGGCTGACCATGAGTTAGGAAGTTGGTGTGAATATGTTCATATGTGAACAAGAAAGGCGAGAAAATTCACTTAAAATTAGTTCTAGAACTTTAAAAAATATAGACTAGGCTTTGCGGTAGTTTTTTGGGTTTGTTGTTGTTTTTTTGTTGGTTTTTTTTTGTGTTTGTTTGTTTTTTTATCCTTTAAAAGCCCAACAGAAAGCATTACCAATGGCAATCTACTCTTACTGCTGAGAAAGAAACAAGCTTACAAAGTGGCAAGATGGGCTGGCAAAAAGCCATAGGTGTACCAAAGGTGAAGTAGTTGGACCAATTCCAGAGGTATCAGTAGGAGTCCTTTTGGGGTTTCCACTTACTGAGGTATGTAAACTCATGAGAGGAACATATCTGTTGTGGATTTTGGACAGGTTGTTTTAGAGATGTGTATTAGCTATGCAAGCGGAGAAGGCATTGTTGGAGGTAGGAACTCAGGGTAGAGTTCTAGACTGTAAACATAAATTTGGAAGTTGCTGGTGTAGAAAACACATCTATGGACATGAAGCCAAATGTAGTCATTTTAGGAGAGAGACTACTTAAAGAAGATGGGAGGCTTGGGAACAATGGTTTATATTTGTTTTGAAAGCACAAATACTATCCATGAGGAAACATGGTAGAGAATTCCTTGAAACAATTATTCAGTATTACTGCATCTGAGAAACAAAGCCTGTGCAAAACAAACCCCAATAGGATCAAGTAGAAGGTCCCAGAAATTAAGATGAACTATTCATATAGGGATGAAAATTCAAGTGAATTGGTAGAAAATATGAGGCCAGATTTTTGTTTCCAGTTTCTTTAGTGATAAGGAAACACATGACTCAAAAGGTAAAGTTTTGGGTGTTATAGTCTCTCTAAAAGGATATGGCTATGCTAAGGCAAATGTTTATCAGATGAGGTTGAAGGACAAGGTCCTGCCAACAAAATTTCCTAGGGTTCCTGCTATAAATTTGAATTTCAATTTATTCATTTCTTTGGAGTTTAAAGCACTTCCTGGAAGGGTTAATTACCTTTTACCAGGTAAAATCTTAATGAGGGTTAGGTTTGTTTTAGTGGGAACTTTTTCTAGCTCATGCTAATTCCCTGGGAAGAGATTAATCTGGAAGGAAGAAAAGGTGAGAAGGTGACTCAAGCACATCTTAATTTTGCTGACTGCTATGGCTTCCACCTGCCTCAAGGTTTGGATGCATCGGGAAAGCCCCACGAAGCAGACAGCCACCAGGGAAACTGAATCAAAGCACCACAGGGATTTCAGCAAAAAGTACAGGAGAAAGGAATGTTTGTCATATCATGAAATTTATAGCCTTCCAGAGGATTTTCTCATGCTTTGAAATGAATCTGCCAGAAAAATAGTTAAGTTTGCATAGCATTGCAATAGATGACTAGAGAATCTTCACAAAAAAGAACCAGAAGAATAATATTGTTCATTGCTTGTGTTTGTTTTGTTTTTCAAATTGTGATGGGATTTTTTTTTTTTGAGTCTCAGAACAGAACCTTGAACCAGAGAGAGATACCATGCAGCATATATAACTCCTTTCAGAGAAAATCAAATGTCCCATGCCTTATAATAAACAATATAGTTTGCTTCTAAAGGAAAAAAATATCTTGTATATGTCATCTATGGAGCATTTCAATCCATAGGTCATTTTCTCTCCCATCTTCACATTTCCTATCACTTTAAAATTTTTTTAAATTTATTTATTTGTCAGAGAGAGAGGGAGAGAGAGCGAGTGAGCACAGGCAGACAGAGTGGCAGGCAGAGGCAGAGGGAGAAGCAGGCTCCCTGCCGAGCAAGGAGCCCAAGGTGGGACTCGATCCCAGGACTCTGGGATCATGACCTGAGCCGAAGGCAGCTGCTTAACCAACTGAGCCACCCAGGCGTCCCTCCTATCACTTTTAATACTCATCTTGATTTTGCCTTCCCTCCCTCTTTTCTATTTGGCTTCAGTGTTTCCTCTTGGTTTGCCATTACTATATCCAACTTTCACTTACTTTTCTGCATTCTGGTTTTAACTGAAACCTCTGATGCTGCATCAAGCAATTATACCAACTGTAAGTTATGCTCCCTGCTCACAACAGGACCTGCAGGCAACACTTCCGTCATGTTTATGACTATTTTGATCGATGATGCAGGCAGTTCCACTACTTTTGTTTAAACATAGTGTCTGTCAATGCCTGTAGTACTTAGATTCTTCTACTCTACCTTGATGAAAGTACACTTTAGGGGTAATCCCTTATCGACATGTTCCTTTCATTCTATGGGGCTCCTTCTTCATATAGAAAAGATTACATTTCTATCAAAGCATAGAAGAAACCAATCTCGTAAGAACAGCAAAAAGCAAAAATAAGGCAGAATGTCCAGTTCTTGGAAGAAGAGAGTAAAATACTTTAATACCAGGTTCTTGTTTTTTAACTAATATTTGAAGGATTGAAATATACTGTGTAGCTTGATATTTCTCCTTTCCTTTAAATGTTATAATTTTCTGTTTCCACATTGATTACCACATTTTTCCCCTGATTCGTTTATCTTCTAAAAGAATGCATCTTACAGGGGCACCTGGGGGGCTTAGGTCATGATCCCAGGGTCCTGGGATCAAGCCTGACATTGGGCTCTCTGCTCTGCAGGGAGCCTACTTCTCCTTCTCGATCTGCCTGCTTGTGCACCCTCTGTCCAACAAATACATAAAAAAATCTTTTTTTTTAAATGCATTTTACAGTTTCTGTTACTTTTAAGGATTTCATTCGTTTGGCAGTTTTTCCCTTAGAATCCTCATCTGTCTCCTCCATTCTGCTGAATGCCTGTCCATCTCCCAACACATTCCCGCATGTTCTATATTTTTACATTCTGGCTGGACACCCAACAGCCCAACATAGCATGTCCGGATGAATATCATCATTGACTCCTCAATCTGGTTACTTATTTCCTTGTATTTGTCAGTGTCACATAGGGAGAGGAGCTGAACAAGTGCTGCCATCATTACCACCAACAAAACACACACACTAAAAACAGTGTTTGCCTCCAGGATGAAGCAAATAAGTAGCCTTCTGGTGTAGAAGCTCTAACCCTAGAAACTCTTGGTCTGGAGCAACCAGAGTTAGGTGACATAAAGCCATGGGAATTACAGGGAGACTCCCAAACTAGAAGATAAACCATATGTGAATTCCAACTTCATTGGCATCACATTGGTCTCCTGGAATCACCAGATGTAGTATTATTAATGTGAAACTTTATCTCTTTCCAGAGATCATCATTGTGAATGAGAAAATGGATTACATCTAGTAATATATTCAACTTGGACCCTTATCTACAAGTCTTCACAGACACACAAGAATCAAAGCCAAGGAAGGAGGCATCAGATGCAAAGTACAGATCAAAACCTGAGGAAAAAAAAATAGAATAGGAAAGGAAAACCTCAAAATAAACAGTCCTCAACAAGAATTGAGATATGATCCATTAAAAAGAAGCCAAGATGAAGGAGAAGGGAGAGGAAAAAAAGAGGAAGGAGGTGGAAGAAGAGGGGGAAGAAGAAGAGCAGAAACAGGAGGTAAGAGAAGAAAAGAAAGAAAAAGAGAAATATATGTTAAGGAATCAGTTACAGGGAAAAAAAGAAACCTCTCAAGAGTTCTTAGAGTGCTCAAGTATTGTCATAGAAACAAAAGATTAAAGACAAACTGAGTGACATAATTAAGAGTCCTGGTGAGAATGTAATTTTTAAGGTAGAAACTTGTGTGAGGGAAACAAAAGATGGATATTTAAAAGAAAAACTGAAACATTGGAAGACAAATCTAGAGGTTCCACAATTCATCTCATAGAAGTTCTACAAAGGGAGTAAAAATCTATGGAAAGCATGAAATCATTACAGAAATTAAAGAAAGATAAGACAGCTTTTTGTTGCAGAAGAAATAACTTTACCTTTAAAATAAAAAGACAAATAGGGTGCAGAACAGACTAATCAGATTCATATCACTTGTAGAGTCTAACTCTATGACAAATAATAGGATTATGAAATTTAAAACAGTTGCTACGAATTATTTCTAAGTACTTAGAGGCCTAATGCAAAAATAATTATCTAAAACTGAAATCTCACAGGATTTTAAGAAAACACAGAAGGTGGTGAGTTTGGAAACATGTCAAAATAGTGTCCTCCAGTGTGCAGTGCGAAGAGATACAGACAAAGGAATATATAAAGGGAACATATTTTGTTGAAAACTTCTGAAAATGATAAGCAAAAGAAAAATAACTAAAAAAAAGACAAATGGTAGGAACTCAGAATTCACAGTTCAAAAGGACAACAAATTAGTAATCAAAGGAATGGAAAGAATATAAAAAGTAATGAGATAGTACTCTCTGCAGATTTTCAAAAATTAAAAATAGTACTACTTAATGCTTACTAGGTGCTTACTATGTATGTGATACTAGAATAAACACTTTGAAGAGATCATCTCACTCAGTTCCCATAGTAAGTCTGTAGAGAATGTGTTATTAATATTAACGTCCCATCTATATAAATAGAAACATTGAGACTTTGAGAGATTCCCAGAACCTTCTCTGCTCCTCTAGAAATCCTTTGTTACCTCCTTTTACAGTTACAATTCTTGGAGGTTAACTCTCAACACATTATATCCACTTTTTCACTTTTTTTTCATTCATCAGTCTACCTCTACTACTATTTGATTATTCTGATAGCTACTATCCAGTCCTCATCTTCCCTGGGATGTTTGACATTGTCAACCACTTTGTTTTCTCTTGAAATCCTTTCCTTTCTTTGACTGTGGCCTCTGTGTTTGCAAGTTTCTTCTGGAGCTCTGTGCTTAAACCTTCACATCCCTCTCTTGCCTTATCCTCCCAAGCTCCACAGTACTCTATAAGAATTAGTTATGAAAAACTTTCCTTAAAATATATATACTCCTTTACAGATAAATGATTGTATCCAAATCTAAAATGAAGTTACAGAGAAGACAAATTTCTTAAGATAAAATGATACGCATGGCGGCTATCACACTGGTCCACAAAATTAGACTCTCATATTGCATTTGTTCATGTTCAAAAACTATACCCTTAATTATGGTAGTTTTTTGGGTTTTGATTTTTGGTTTTTGTTTTTTTTTGTGTGTGCATGTGTGTGGGTAAATGTGACTAGGAAAAGAGTACAGTGTAGTAACTTCCTCATCTGCACCAGAATAATAATCTAATAAATACTGCAAGATAAAGAAACTAATAAACGAAACATCTATCCTAAAATAATGAAACACTCAATTTACTTCCATTTTTTCCAAACTGGTCATGAAACTGATTCAGTTTTGTGAAATGATTGCCTCATGGAACCATCTAATACTGTATAGTGCAATTCAAGAATGCTAACTATGGGGCGCCTGGGTGGCTCAGTGGGTTAATACTCTGCCTTCGGCTCAGGTCATGATCTCAAGGTCCTGGGATCGAGCCCCACTTCGGGCTCTCTGCTCAGCAGGAAGCCTGCTTCCTCCTCTCTCTGCCTGCTGCTCTGCCTACTTGTGATCTCTCTCTCTCTCTGTCAAATAAATAAATAAAATCTTAAAAAAAAAAAAAGAATGCTATCTATGTTGGTAGCAAGCTTCAGAGACTTTAGAATCTTATGCATTATTGACTTGGTTAGAGCCATACAATTTGGATAAATAAAATATCAAAACAAACTTGTAACAAAGGGTAATCATTGCTGCTGTCATTGATTGAACCCCAGGTTAAGGGTTGGAAAAATGTTTGAGAAATATTAGCCCTAGAAGAGAGTATAATAAATAATATTTAGGGGTAAAACTGCAGATTGATTAATTATATTTCATGTTTCCAAATCCCAATATTAAAATTGAAGATTCATGAAAGAGAAATTAAAATTCCCAGAGATTCTTAATACTAAAAATTAGTCATTTTTCATAACTATTTTTGTGCTTTAACATAGCAAGTGACCATAATGCTAAACATGGCACCATATATCTGTGATAGGCTTTCAATACCATTTTTTATGCTGTTATTTAGAAGTCTTCCTTAAATATACATATATATGTAATATGCCTAGTACATTATTATTAACAAATATATTTTGAAATATTTCAAAACACTAAAGAACATAGAAATATACAAAATATTCATAAATATAGAAAGTGATCTCTATTTGACAAAGACATTTGACAATAAAAGTAGCAAAGTAAGGGAATATTAATACCAAAGAAAATTTTGTAAACATTTAAATATAATACTACAAATATTTAATATTAAAAATTTTATTCTTAAAATAAAATTTAAAAAACAACATATTAATTGCCCTATTCCATAATCTTAGTCTTTGTTTCATGATAACTATTCCAGGTGCAGAAGATGTTTTTCACTTTGTGTTGAAGTTGGTCACATCATTGTTTAATGTGTTCCACAGTGTTTTGGTGTTGGGTTTTGTTGGCTTGCTCTGTTACTGGATTTTTTTTTGGTTGGACTCACTATTGCTGCTTTAATTCGGATTTTAGATTAGTTCCTAACTCCATGTCACAATATTTCACAACATTATCATCTTTTTATTTATTTATTTATTTATTTAGCATCTCTTCTGTTAAAGTGTTTACAAAAAAATGTAGTCTATAGCTAGCAAGGTTAAAACACAACACAGAATCTCTTTATAAAACTGCCAATTTAAGGACTTTTTTCTTGCCTCCAAAGCTTGCTATTTGTTAGAACAATACTCACAGGAGTTGTACAAAGTATGCTGTGCATATAAATGTATTAATATTTATTTTACTTGCAAAAAAGACTCATGAGTAGCAGCACCCAGATCTAGGAAAACACACATAATATGGCAACAAGTACCAGTGAGACTGATTCAAAAATGTTAGCTCCTTTCCTTCATTTTTCTTTCCTGGACCATGGAACTGCATTTCCTGTTCTCCTGATTTAGCAAATGATTTAGAAATTTGGAAAAGCATAGAAAGATCTCAGGAAGGAATTCCTACACAGAAACATTTAACTATATTTAAACATATAAAGTACAGCTGAAAGAAACACAATATTTAACTTGGAAACCACTATTGTAAAAACTAATATTTCTTCCTTTTTATTCCCTCTTAACAGGTATTTATCAAGTGCCTGTATGTGGAAGACATTATTTCAAGTACTTACATGAAAGGAAAAAACAGAATTCAATGAGGCCTTGACCTCTGGTGACTGAAAAAGCAAGGTGACATAGTGGTACATAAATTAGAATATAAATTAACATAAAGAGTCTGAGCAAAGAAAGAAGTGAAGATAAATATAATAGGATATGAGTGGAAGGTGAGTTACTTCAGCTCTATCTATTCCAAATAGATTCCAAATACCTGTTTCAAACTAGTTCTTAGATAGTGATAGATCTAGTGATAGAAATGATTTAAAATAGTTTTAAGTCTCTCACTCTTTCTCCATTTCTAATCCATTCAGTATTAACTCTTAAATGCCATCCCTGGATCTGCTTTTGTTTCTATCATAGTCGCTTTTAGCAGACTAACAGTCCCAGTGAAAACAAACAGAGAGCTGATAAAAGCTAACATAATATATATATATATTATTATATGCATAAATTATATAATTTATATATTGCTTATATAAAACTATATAATTTATATGCTATATATTACATAAATAATATAATACATCATATATAACATATACATTATTAATTCCATATGTGTTTTATTTTTATAGATCTAGATATCCAGACTAGAGGACCAAGATTGCTCAGAGGCAAAACCATGAAAATGAGCTCACACTTCATAGATAATTTTTCTGTAGAGTCATTTCCTGATTGCAAGAATGGATCAAGATACCAACATTCTAAGCTTTGCCCAGGTTAAGTGTCACTTACTTGGTGTGGGAAGTAGATAAATAAGCAGAACTTTGTCAATTATGGAGCTGAAAAGAAAAGGAAAAGAAGAAAAAAAAAGGGAGAATTGTCTGGCCAAGATCTTGTTGACTGCAGAAAGGTGGAGAAGTAAGCTTGGCACAAGTCAAAAAAATATATTTCTATGTACTAGTAGCAGATAATTGGAAATATAACTTTTTAAATATCATTTTCAATACCTTAGAAGTCATAAAATACTTAAGAATATATTTTGCAAAAGATATATAAGAACTTTCGCTGAGAAAAGAATGAGAGAGAGAAACATTGGTGAGAGAAATTAAAGAAGACTGAATAAATGAAGAGGCAAATATTATGCTCATGATTTGGAAGAATCAATACCATTAAATTATCAATTTGGGTTAAATTTACCTATAGATCTTAATCTATTCAATCTTAATTCACCCATGAGTTTACAGAAATTGACAAACTCTTTTAAAGTTTGTATCAAATGCAAAGAAACTAGTATATTCAATATATGCTAGATAAGAGTCAGAGTATTTATACAATCTGACTTCAAGACAATATAAATCTATATTAATCAAGACAATGTGATTTTTTTCTGGCACAAGAATTAAGAAATAAATAAAACAGAATGTAAAACTTAAAAACAGAAACAAACTTGGTCATTTGATTTTCAACTAAAGTACCAAAGAAACCCAAAAACAGTTGAAAGCTTGTTAAAAAATGGTGATGGTAAACTGGAACATCCATAGAACAAAGAGCAATGCTCCTTGATTCATGCCCTGTCCTTTACACAAAAATTAATTTGAGGTTGTTTATATAATCTAAATATGAAAGCTGAAGTTACAAAGATTTTAGAAGAAAACAGGAGAATTTCTTCATGACATGGGGGGAGGCAACAGTATCTTAGGTAGGACACAGAAAACAATAAACATTAAAGAAAAAAAAACATGTAGAAGTTGTACTCATGAAAACAAAAATCTTGGGGTACCTTGGTGGCTCAGTCAGTTAGGTAGCTAACTTGGTTTCGGCTCAAGTCATGATATCAGGGTCCTGGGATTTAGGCCCACATCCAGCTCCACATTCAGTGGGGAATGCACCTGAGGATTCTTTCTCTCCTTCTCCCACTGTCCCTACCCATACTCACTTTCACTTTCTCTAAAATAAATAAATCTTTTAAAAAATTTAAATTGTCTGCTCATCAAAATACATTATTAAAATAATGAAATGGCATGCCAAAGACTGAGAAAGTATTTTTAAAAAACATCTGACAAAGGATTAGTCACTAGAATATATAAAGAGTTCCTATAGTTCAATAATAAAAAGATAAACAAGCAAATATAAAATCTTAACAAAATATTTGGACAGAATTTTCACAAAAGAGGATATATAAATATTTAATGAGGATATGAAACATTAGGAAATCATAAGTATAAGAAAAATGAAAATTAAAACTGTAAAAATATAAAAATGTATACAACTCAAATGGCTAAAATTTTTAAGAACTGGAAGTACCAAACATAGATGAGGATATGGAATATGAGAATTTTACACATGTTGGTAGGAATGTAGAATGCTCTGCCTATTTTGGAAAGGGCCTGGAAATTTCTTATAAAAATAAGATATGAATAGACTTGAAAGAAAAGAAAAATTTCCAATTAGCCATAATGGAGTAACAGATGTTAAATTTATCTTTCTGCCTTAAACAACTAAAAAACAAACAAAATATGTGACAAAACAACTAGTAGATGCTGGAAAACAGGCAACACAAGACAGGAACTTTTTAGAGAAGGCCACCATATGACTTTTTTTTTTTTTCTCCACCATATGACTCTTAAGATAAACAGCTTACTGCCTCAAATTTCCAGACCAACTTGTAGAGAAAAGAAACTGAAAGTGAGACTAGCAATCCATTTGAGTTGAGGAGAGCATGTCGACAATTTAAAGAAGCCATGGGGGACTAAAATTCAGAGGGCACTTAACAGGAGAGAGCTATAAAAATAGAACTACAGAGTTCTTTAGGGTTTTCCCTCTACATGAAGATGAGAGCAGTCAGTCCTTATTTGTGAGGAAACAACCAAGACCAGGAAAAGGAAATAGATCACATATAATGCTGACAACCAGAAAAAAGAAACCCTGCACATCTTGGGGCTCCAGATTGAGTACTCAGAATTCTGAATATCGCCTCTGTAATAGGGCCAAAATAACCCCAGACTAAAGACTGCTCTGGTATGGATCAATAAATGTAAAAGCAATTCTCAAAAAAGCTCAAACTAATTCTAAAATTCTTCATTCCATCTTAAAATAAAACCAAAAAATAATTCAAGGAATAAATGAATGAGTGAAGGAAACCTGGGTTTCAACAATGTAAATTTCAGTGTCCAGTATCCAATTCAAAAAAATACCCCAAATTCAAAAAAAAAAAAAAAAAAAAGCAAGGAAAAAATGTTTCATAATGAGGAGAAAAACCAATCATTAAAAATGAGTCATGATCAGTGTGCCTGGGTGGCTCAGTCAGTTAGGGGTCTCCCTTCAGCTCAGATCATGATGCCTGGGTCCTGGGATTGAGCCCCCTTGTGTTGGGTTCCTTGCTCACCAGGGAGCCCGCTTCTCCTTCCTGCCACTCCCCCTGCTATGCTCTCTCGCTCACTATCTCTCTCTCTGTCAAATAAATAAATAAAATCTTTTTCTAAAAAATGAGTCATGATAAAGTTGGTAGAGAAAGATTAAACCAGCTATCATAAATGTACTCTGTTATGTTCAAGAAGACAGGAGTCATAATGAGCATGTTAACAGGGGGCATGTTAGAAATTTAAAAGACTTAGAATGAACTTCTAGAGATGAAATACACTGAAACATATTAATATAAATTATATAAACTCCAGGAGAAAACATTAGCAAACTGGAAGTAACAGCAATACAAATTATTCAAAAGATAAAAGTAAAAAAAAAAAAGAAAAAAGAAAAAAGAAAACAACTTTTAAAAGGGAAAAAGAGATAAGCAAGCTCTGTGAGACAATTTCAAACACTCTAATAAGTGTATAACTGGAGTCACCTAAAGAGAACAAGTGACAGAAAAAAAAAATATTTGAAGGAAAAATGGCCAAGTATTTTTCCAAATTTAATGAGAATCTTCTGACCTAAGAAGTTCATCAAATTCCAAGCAAAAGAAGACTATATCAACTCCTTTAATAATCAAATTGTTTAACAGTAGTTATAAAGAGAAAATCTTAAAAGCAATGAGGAAAAGATTCAGTATATGACAAGGAACAAAGATAAAAATGACATCAAACTTTTCATCAGAAAACAAAAGGATTTGTGTGCTTGGGTGGCTCAGGTGGTTAGGCATCTGACTCTTAATTTCAGTTCATGTCAGGATGTCAGGGTTGTGAGATTGAACCTGGCATAGGGCTTTGTGCTGGGCATGGAGCCTACCTAAGAGTCTTTCCCTCTCCTTCTACCTCTCCCTGTCCCCACTCTCTCTCTGTATTGCTCTCCCCCCCCCAAAGAGAGAGAGAGAGAAAGAGAAATAAGCCCAAATAAGCAGAGAAAAATAAATATTAAAGATAAAGGAAGAAGTCAATTAAATGTCAAACAGAAAACAAGAAAATCAGTGAAATCAAAACATATGATTAATAAACATGATAAAGTACTAGCCAGACTAATCAAGAAAACAAAAAAGAAGACACATTTAAAAATATGAGTGATGAGAGTGTAGACATCATTACACATCTTATGACATTAAAAGTACAATAAGGGATGCTATAAAAAATTTATGCCAATAAATTTGACAAGTTAAATGAAACGGCTGAATTTCTTCCAAGCTCACAAAACAAAAAATAGTTAATCTGAAAAGTCATATCTCTATAAAGAGATTGATTTTTTAGTTAAAACATTTTTAGGAAAAAAGAATGGCTCAGAGGCTTCATTGCTGAATTAAACCAAGCATTCAAGCAAGAAAAAAATGTCAATTTTACACAATTGATATTAGACAAATATAAGAGAAGAAACACTGTGTTTCATTTTATAAGGTCTGCATTACTCAAACTAGTTGAAAAGATTATAATAAAAGAAAACTAGAAGCTAATTTCCTCCTAAACTTAGAGGTAACAATTCCCAAGAAAAACTGAGAACTTAAATCCAACTATATACATAATACAAAATGCATCATGAGCAAGTGTGAGTTATCCTAGGAATTTAAAGTTGGTTTAAAATTTGAAAATCAATTCATGTCATTCATAATATTAATGAACTAAAAAAATAAAAACTATATGATTATCTTAATTTATCTGGAAATAGCATTTGACAAAATATAACATGCATTCATAAAGAAAACTCCTACCTAGTTTTAGGATAAGTGGGTGGCTCAGTCATTAAGCATCTGCCTTCAGCTCAGATTACGATCCCAGGACCCTGGAATCCAGTCTGACATTGGGCTCCTTGCTCAGCAGGGAGCCTGCTTCTCCCTCTGCCTATCACTTCCCTTGCTTGCTCACTCACTCTCAACTCTCTATCTGACAAATAAATAAGTAAAATCTTAAAAAGAAAAAAGAAAACTATTTTTATCCCCAGTAAACTGGGAGTAAAATTGACATTCCTCAATCTGATAAAAAAAAAAATCACTAGAAATAATAAGTGACTTTAGTGCAAGATTGAAGTTTGTATACAAATATCATTCTACTTATATATCCTGTAAATGGACAATCAGAAAGTGAAGTTAAAAACAGTTACTTTTGTAGTTTAATTAGAAATTATAAAATGCTGGGGTGCCTAGCATGGCTTAGTCAATTAAGTGTCTGACTTCAGCTCAGGTAATGATCTCAGGGTTCTGGGATCAAGTCTGGCTTCCCATTCAGCAGGGAGTCTGCTCTTCTCTTTGCCATTCCTCTTATTTGTGCTCTCTCTCTCTCTCAAATAAATAAATAAAATCTTTAAAAAAAAGAAGAAAGTATGAAATGCTTATGGATAAACTTGAAAAATTAATTTGTATAGGACTTGCACAATCAAATCTATAAAATATTTCTTAAATTAAAAGAGACAAATGGAGAGAAGAATCTGTATTTTAACTGTTGTTTCTTCTTCAAAATTATCTATGTATCCGTGGATTCAATGTTACATTATTCAAAATCCCAGCAGGCTTTTAGACAATGACAAACTGATTCTAAAATTTACATAGAAATGCAAATCATCTAGAAAAATTAAAGCAATTTTGACTAATAAAACAAATGCAGAAAACCTCAAACACCTATACTTGATTTTTTTCTTTTTTTAAGATTTTATTTATTTGTGAGAGAGAGGGATCACAGCATGGAGAGCAGCATGCAGAGGGAGAAGCAGGCTCCCTGCTGAGCAAGGAGGCTACGGGAATCATGACCTGAGCCAAAGGCAGACACTTAACCAACTGAGCCACCCAGCATCCCTTTAAGACTCATTTTTAAACTACAGTAATCAACACAGTATGACAATGGGTTAAAAATAAATGTTTAACTGAAAGGAACATAACAGGCAATTCAGAAAAAGGCCCACACATGTATGGTGATTTGATTTCTGACAAAGGGTCTAAGAAAATTAAACAGGGAAAGAGTATTATTTACACTAAACTCTACTGGAGCAATTTGATGGTCATATGCAAACGATCTCAAACTTTACCTCATGCAATATACAAAAATTGACACAAAATGGATCATATATTTACATAGATGAGTTAAAACTATAGAAGTTCTAGAAGAAAACAGAAGGAAATTTTAGTAATCTTGTCTTCAACAGCGATTTCTTAAATACAACACAAAAAGTTCAAAATATATAAAAATAATTTGGGCATTGTCAAATTTAAGGGCTTTTTTCCTTCAAAATATATTTTACCAAAAAAAAATGAGAAGGAAAGCAATAGAATAAAATATTTACAAAACATATATCTTACAAAGCAAAGGCCTTAGGTAATGAAAGGCCTTGTATTATTAAGGTGTATTGTCAGAGTGTGTGTGTGTATACATTTATATTTAATCAAACATTAAATTTGAAATACATATCACTTGTCATATATCAATTATACCCCAATAAAACTACAAAAACATCTAAATATATGTCTGTTCTAAGATCCATATATATATATATGTATATATATATACATATATATATATATACACGAACTGACAACTCATAATAGGAATAAACCAATAAAAAGCTAATAAAAGATGAACAAAAATATTTAAAAGACACATCACACATTTAAAAAAGGTATATGGATGGTAAATAAGCACATAAAAAGTGTTCAACATCATTAGTAATGAGAAAAGTGTAAATTAAAACCCAAATTTTGTCACTACACACCCACTAGATTAACTAAAGTTTAAAAAATAGCCCATACCAAATGTTGGCAAGCATATGTCAGTTTTGAAAGTCTAATATTGGTTATGGAAATGAAATACAGTACAACAATACACCATTTTGTAAAAAGATTTCTTGAGGAGTTAAACATATCCTCACCATGAGACTGGCATTCAATCTACACCTAAAACTTTAAATGTAATAAAAATAAAGCACATGCCCACACCAGGACTTGTGCAAAGAATTGTACATATCAGCTTTATTTGTAATAGCTAAAACAACTTGAAACAACCCAAAAGTCCATGCACAGGTGCATGAATAAACAAATTGTGATATATCCACATATATCCACAGAATGTTGTTCTGCAAAAAAAAGGTGAGGAAACTATTGATAATTATTTGATTGATTGATCATGATTAGAAATAATAATGATCAATATTAATATTAAGACAAATCTTAATGATGCTGAATGAAAAAAAAGACAAAGGGAGATCACATATAGTATGATTCCATTTTATAGAATTCTAGAAATTTCAAACCAGTCCATAATATGAGAAGGTAGAGTGCCCAAGGTTGGAGGAGAAAAGGAAAGCTTACAAAAGGGACATAAGGAAATTTCCTGGTTTGATGAATGTGTTCTTTATCTTGAGCCTAGTGAGGGGTTTACTGGTATGTACATATATCAAAACTCATCAAATGGACTTTATATAGGTACATTTGTCATATATCCCTTATATATAATTGTAAAGCCACAAACAATCTACACATATCTATCCTATGACCTTCATTTCTACTCTTAGCCATTTACTCCAGGAAAATACATGCATACATAAGAACTTGTGTTTAAGCATTGCACATCAGCTCTATTTTTAATACCTCAAAACTGGAAATAGCTCATGTGTCCATCAAAAGAAAATACAAAAAAGAACAGGAGAGCATACATGGTGACAAAAATGAATCACCTGCTGACACGTGTAAGTTGAGGATGGATCTCAGGAACATTATGCTGAATGAAAGGAGCTTTTCACTAGAGCCTGTGTATAATCGATTCACTTACGGGTCCACCTATTACTAGAACAGACAAACCTCATCTATGGTGAAAAAAATCAGAACAGTGGTTGCCTCTTTGGTTGTAGGGGTAAGGAATTAGGAAAAGGATGATGAGAGAAATTTCTGGGGTGTTTGATTACCCTTTATCATAACAGGAGTTTGAATGGCATTTGCTGGATTTGTTGAGACTCATCAAATAGTACACTTATGAATTGCACATTCCCTGTCTGCAACCTATTTCAAATTATACTTTAAAAAAAAGAATGTTGTATGAATAGAAGATCAATAAATGGGTGATATAGCAAGTGCAGTAAAATATTAACTACAAAAACTAGATAGTGGGAATGTGTGTTCTCTATAATATTGTTTTAACTTTCCCATGTTAAATGGGAAATGATCTGTTGGAACTTTGCCCATCCTCCTATTAGGAGGTAAAGTCTATTTTCCACCCCATGAATTGGTACTGGGTCTGTGACGTGTTGAAAACACGTGGCAGAGAAAATATGTGGTTTGAGAGAGACAGCACATATGGAAAAAAGTCCAAATGTTGCAGCTAAGGCCATCTAACTGCCTGTCAACACCAAACATGTGAGAGAAACCAGGCAAGTTCACAAGAGTTGCCTACTCCTTGACCCTCAGCTGACCACATGCATGAGTGAGTCGAACCAAGACCAGGGAAGCACCCAAGATAGTTTATGACACAGCTATAGCTAATAATACACATTGATCTTTGGTATATTACGTAACCTCTCTCAACTTCCACTTTTCATAGTATCGATTATATAGGGCTATGGAGAAGATTAGATAAGATAATCCAAAGGATTTAGAACAGTTGAAAATGGATACATGCTTAAAATTACTGGCTATTAACACCATCTCAGAGAACTTCCATGATGACCAGCTCAAAACCCTGCTGGCAAATTGTTCAGAAGTATAAAGAGAAAGTGTAGACATGGTTTGTTAATGTTTGCCAAGCCATTACTCTTTTGTCTTGATGCCAATCCAAATTGAGACTTGTCATACATAAATCATATTTGGAGTTTAGCCATTTGCCTCCATTCCAGAAAGTTAAGAGCTCTTTCAAAGAGCAATCCAGGGAATCAGGTGATTTTCTGTTATTCCATGTCTTATTACATTGTGCCATTTCTGAGACTAAAGTCTCCAGTCACATTTTATTAAAAAAAAAAAAAAAAGTCACCTGAGCTGAAAGCTGGTCCAAACACCTCTCCCCACAATATGCAAACATCTGTTTTCAAAGAACTTGGTCGCTTAAGTATGCTTCCTAAGCAAATTCATCAGGTGGCTTGGCACAGGAGAAAGGACCCCTGAAAATTATAACAGCTGTCTGTGCTTCAGACAAAGGTGGCAGCCAAAAGTTCTTGGGTTTATGCAAACTATCACTCAGTTGAGGCAAATGAATGGGCCTCCTCAAACAGAAAATATTTAATATCCAAAGGACTGCCTCAAAAGAAATACTGTTTTTACAGCTGGAGATGAAGAACAGGGCACACATGGGGAGCTCTGCTCCATGGGAGGTCAGTGGCAGCAATTTTACCTTGTTGGGTTAAGAATCAATCCCCAGAAGGTTGGGATCAGCAAGTCTGGGCTTGACATTTCAATGCAAAAAGAGGTGATCACAATCACTTCTTTTGTTTTACAGAGTGTAAACAAAATATACTTGCTCAAAGCACTGCTTTGAAAACAACTGGGAGGAAGAAGGCAGAGAAGTAGCAGGAGATCAGCTAGATAGCTTATCTAAACATTTCGAACACCTACAGATCCCATGGGAAATTGAAGAAAAGAGCAACAATTCTAGAAACAGAAAATCACCCACTTTCTGAAAGGTAGGACAGGCGGAGAAGTGAATCCAAAGCAACGGGAAGATATACCACAGGGGTAGGGCCTGGCTCCTTGCAAGCGGCGGAGCAACGGAGCACTAAATCAGGACTTTTAAAAGTCTGCTCCACTGAGGGACATCGCTCCAGAGGCTAAGTTGGGGTGAAACCCATGTGGGGTCAGCGTGGCCCCAGGTCCTGCAGGGTCACAGAAGGATCCAGGGTGTCTGAGTGTTGCAGAGCTCGCAGGTGTTAGAGTGGGGAAGCCGGCTACAGAGACAGAGCCGAGGAGTGAGCTCTCAGCTCAGGGTTACCTTGAACTGGTCGCAGGCTGGGTGAGCTCGGAGCATGGCTGGAAGCCAGGGAGATGGGAGTGATTGGGCGCTTTTCTCTGAGGGCACACTGAGGAGCGGGACCCTGAGCTCTCGACTCTTCCGGCCGGATATCGGGAGGTTGCCATTATCATTCCCACCCTCCAGAACTCTACAGAAAGCGTTCAAGGAACAAAAGCTCCTGAAAGTAAACCCAAGCAGATTACTTAGCCGGGCCCCTGGTAAGGGCGGTGCAATTCTGCCTCAGGCAAAGACACTTGAGAATCACTACAACAGGCCCCTCCTCCAGGAGATCAAGAAGAAATCCAGCCAAGACCAAGTTCACTTACCAAGGAGAGCAGCGGAATTCCAGAGGAGGAGAAAGCAAAGCAAGGAATTTGTGGCTTTCTCCCCATGATTCTTTAGTCTTGCAGTTAATATTTTATTTTTGTTTATTTTATTTTTTATATATATTTTTTAAATAAACAAATAAATAAATTTATTCATTTTAATTCCAGTACAGTTAACAGTGTTAGATTAGTTTCAGGTATACAAAGAGTGATTCAGCAATTCAACATATTACTCAGTGCTCATAATGATAAATGGACTCTTAATTCCCTTCGCCTGTGTTACCCATCCTCCCACCCACCCTCCCTCTGGTAACCATCGGTTTGTTCTCTGTAGTTAAGAGTCTGTTCTTTGGTTTGCATTTTTTTTCTCTGCTTTGTTTCTTAAATTCCACGTATGCATGAAGTCATATGGTATTTGTCTTTTTCTGACTGACTTATTTCACTTAGCATGATATTCCCTAGATCCATCCATGTTCTCTAAGACTGAAACAAATATGCAAAACCAGTGTCTTCTATTGAGTCAGACATCAAGACTTGGAAGAATCTAAAAAGTCTACTCTTTTCACTGAGAAAGAGACATTTGAATAAGAACCAAATAGGTGAGAGAAACGAGAGGAAAACTAGATTTAGGAATTGCTATACACTGCATATTCCTATGTGTTAAAAATGCAATTAAAAGTAATTCTTTCAAAACAAACCAAAAAATAGATTCATCTATGTTCTTGCAAATGGCAATACTTCATTCTTTTTTTATGGATGAGTAATATTCTGTTATATATACACATCATCTCTGTCTCTGTCTCTTTTTTGTCTTTTTAAAATATTTTTTATATTTTTTATTATTATTTTTTCTTTTTTCTTATGCTAAATTTTTTAAACTTTTACCCTTTCTTCTTCTAACTTTTTTTTAACTAGTTTATCTAACAATACCTTACCAAAAAAAAATGATCTTTTTTTGAACCTTATTATAGTCATATTTTATCCTCCATTGTATCTAACTATATTTTTTGTATATACACATATTTTCTTTTTTAATATTTTTTCCTTATTTCTTTTCTTTTCTTTCCTTTTTTTTCTTGTTTATCCCCTTTCTCCCTCCCACGATTTGGGGTCTCTTCTGATTTGGTTAAAGCACATTTCTCTGGGGTCTTTACCACCCTTTTAACATTGTATTTGCTTCTTTATATATTCTTATCTGGACAAAATGACAAGGCAGAAAAACTCACCACAAAAAGAAGAACAAGAAGCAGTACCGAAGGCTAGGGACATAATCAATATGGGCATTGGTAATACGACAGATCTAGAGTTCAGAATGACAATTCTCAAGGTTCTAGCCAACCTCGAAAAAGGCATGGAAGATATTAGAGAAACCCTCTCCAGAGAGATAAAAGCCCTTTCTGGAGAAATAAAGGAACTGAAATCTAACCAAAATGAAATCAAAAAAGCTATTAGTGAGGTGCAATAAAAAATGGAAGCTCTTACTGCTCGGATAAATGAGGCAGAAGAAAGAATTAGTGACATAGAAGATCAAATGACAGAGAATAAAGAAGCTGAGCAAAAGAGAGACAAACAAATACTGGACCACGAGGAGAGAATTCGAGAGATGAGTGACACCATAAGATGACACAACATTAGAATAATTGGGATTCCAGAAGAAGAAAGAGAGAGGGGAGCAGAACGTATATTGGAGAGAATTATTGTAGAGAATTTCCCTAATATGGCAAAGGGAACAAACATCAAAATCCAAGAGATGCAAAGAACACCCTTCAAAATCAATAAAAATAGGTCTACATCCTGTCACCTGATAGTAAAATTTACAAGTCTTAATGACAAAGAGAAAATCCTGAAAGCAACCTGGGAAAAGAAGACTGTAACATACAAGGGTAAAAATATTAGATCGGCAGCAGACTTATCCACAGAGACCTGGCAGGCCAGAAAGAACTGGCATGATATATTCAGAGCACTAAATGAGGAAAACATGCAGCCAAGAATACTATATCCACCTAGGCTATCATTGAAAATAGAAGGAGAGATAAAAAGCTTCCAGGACAAACAAAAACTGAAAGAATTTGCAAACACCAAACCAGCTCTACAGGAAATATTGAAAGGGGTCCTTTAAGCAAAGAGAGTCCCTAAAAGCAGTAGATCAGAAAGGAACAGAGACAATATACAGTAACAGTCACCTTACAGGCAATACAATGTCACTAAATTCATATCTCCCAATAGTTACCCTGAAT